>CAWUFW010016991.1:0-283600 GCA_963921515.1 Calotriton arnoldi
GGATTCTACCACTTATTACATGGATCTATACGTGCATATGTGTGTGCTATTCTTATTTAAGGTGTTAATCATACGTAAATGATGGTGTCATAAAAAGATCTAAGCACCTTCTCTTAATTTCAGGAAGGGCAATATTTCAAAAATTGTAAAATACCCCTCACACACTGAAACCTGATTCAGTGTCATGCTTCATCATTGGGGTCTTCCCGCCCCTCTACGGGACAGGGCGTGCTACGACCTACGTAGACACGGGAGCACTTTATTTAGTGATTAGCGAATATGTGTAGTGCGTGGGATCGTGAAAAAAGTGTGCAATGATTATAAATTCTCTGGCTAGTGGAAAAAATATATTTTATTGCCTTCCCTAGCTGAGAATAGTAAAAATGGGGAGGTGTAGATGGTGTACTATGATGAGTCACCTTCTACAAGGTCGACATGTTTCAGAAGCCATCCCCTTGGCTTTCTTCCTCTGGACCAAAAAACGATCCCTGTTACACCTCACTGGGTGATATAATAATGAATGTACATATGCCTGCTGGTCACAAGTACTGTCCACTGTTCCCTATTTGGGCAGTTGACAAAATATACCAGTAGTATATACTGCAAAAAACCTGAAATGAAAAACATTATGGATAAACAATGGCATTCATCATTTATCACATCATATATTCACATCACCATCACGTGAAAAGTATAATGCTCTTTGTCACTGTGATATATTTCTCTTATGCAACCCTGTTGTGGGTATTTGTACCACTTGGTAAATATCCTCTACTCATATGCCAGCTAAAGAAACACTCCTCGTGGTTGTAGTGCCCAGTTTCACATTTATTCTGAACGCTTTCATACATATGTCAGTTTTAGCAAATTATATCTTTCGTTCCAAAACATTCATACATATTAAAAAGGAAGTTATATACAATCATTATGTGCTCCAAGTGGTCTTAGATAGATTTTCAAAACAACTATGCACTCGCTCTTTTCGAAGTACGTTCTCATGACGTGCCTTTGAAGTTTGGTAGATGTTCAACAAACGTCTGTGCACTCGCTCTTTATAAAATGTGCTCCCATGGCGTGCCGTTATAAATAAAGTTGATATGCATGCTCTCAAAATCACGTGCCATTGAAGGTTGCTATAAATATATACATCCGTGTGTTATCATTACCGCTCCATGAGCTGTCGCGAGAGGTGTAAGGGCGCCTTCAATTAGACACTGTGGGTATTTAGAAACACAGAGGGTAAACAAGGTTTTAACACCGGAGTCGTTGTGGTATCCAAAACAAACGCTGTCTCTTTGGCTTTTTTAAAGACATGCCATTGTCTTAGTTACATGCTGGAAGGAGCGCGGTCACCAAGGAATTACCTTCTCGTGGCTTGCCGGAACCTGGTCCGAGAATTGTCAGAGCCCGGCGTTTTAACGTGTGTGCCATGCATGGAGCCGCGCTAAAAAAAAAGGAAACAGCTGGGGTGAGAAACACTAGACCGGGCAAATTCAAAGATGGCCGCCGGTAAATGGATCAGAAAGAGGTTTATTTTAATCCACTTCCTGTTTAAAGTTTTATTACTTTATCGGTTGAAAAACGTGCATATATTCATATAGGCTTGTTTCCAAAGGCCAGAAAAAAGGTTACATTTAATGGAGTTTGCAAATGAAGGCTGGCAGCAAAAGACAACTTGTTGCGCTAGAGATGTATGGAATGAATCATTAGAAACGTGCACATCTTCATGTAGGCTTGTTACAAAAGGCTGGAAAAAAGGTTTAAAAAGTTTTGAAAAGCCGGAAAAATAATAATGGAGTTGGCAGATGAATGCTAGCAGCAAAAGACTACTTGTTGCGCTAGAGATGTATGGACTGAATCATTAAAAACCTATAGGCTGGAAAAAATGTTATTTCCTGTCAAGGAATAAAGATTGAAAAAATGAAAAAATGTATATTTAAGAATGACGTGTGTATACACTCACGTTTCAAAAAATGTCGGGTCACTAGAATAAAGAAGGACTGGTCTTGAAAGGCAAAAAAACGCCTCATTGTTAAAAAATGTTATGGGTATGATTGTAGTACTGTGTACTACTTGAGAATGTATACTTTGAAAAATTATGGAGAATGTATACTTTGAAAAAATGTTCCTTGCTACAGCATTGGGTGGCCTGTAGGAATTTTTAGGTGGCCAGTCGGAATTTATAGGCCACATGGCAACTTCTTCTAGTCGATTTGCAATTAAAATTTTGTGGGATCTGTTTTAGAATCGTCTGCATCAGAGCTGATTCCATGGAATCTCATCATTTAGGCCTTTTTCATGAGTTCTCAAACGGAACACCCACCGTTGTTCTTTTTCGAACAAATATCTTTCGTTTTGGATTTGTTCGATTATTGTTCACGAGAGATCCTCCCACTTGTGACCTTTTTCCAAAAAATGGGCTGCCATTTTGGTGGTGCTCTTTTTGCATTTTATGTTGCTTTTGTGTTCCCCTATCCTTATCTTGACGGGCGTGTGGTCATTCCTACGTACTCCAAAAGACACGGGCAAGTAATGAGATTAACCACATTTTTGAATTGCATGTGGTGAAACTTCTTTGGTCCCATCTAGTTCCATCTTGGAACAATATTTCTTTACTTTTTTTAGTTAGTTTACACACATTGCACATTCCACAGGGGTGATGCCCAGAGATTGGTGGCATTAGGGTAGTCTGCATGATCTGTTCGTCTCTTCTTTCTTTTGGTCTGGTGTGTACCACCAAATCCCGGATACTCTTACCTCTTCTATGAGAGAAGATAGGTTTTGGTAGATTGATGCCTCCACTGTTGAGGATTCGCCAGTGTTTGTTTACAATTTTTGTGATCCCATTAGAGTTTGTGTTGAAAGTTGTTATGCATACTGGGCGGTTCTCCTTCTCCTTATGGATTTTTGGTTCCAATAGGCTGTCTCTGCAATTGTTGCGCGCCCTTTTGTATGCATTATCAATCACCTTTTTAGGATATTGGCGTTTCTCCAGTTTCTTTTTTAGATCGCTTGATTGTTTTTTTAAATCTTCAATTTCCGTGCAGTTCCTACGCAGGCGTAGGAATTGTCCATAAGGAAGGTTGTCGCGAAGATGTCGAGGGTGGAAGCTGTTGTACAATAGTAGGCAATTTTTGGAGGTTTCTTTGAAATGGGTTGTAGTTGTTAGTTTTCCCTCTTTTGCATATATATTTAGATCAAGGAAGACTAGTTTTTCATTTGAGATGGTGCTTGTGAACTTCAAAAATTGGTCTTGGCAGTTCAGCCATGTTAGGAAACGTCTAGCGGTGGTCTCATCCCCATCCCAGATGATCAATATGTCATCTATATATCGTTTCCATATATGTATATGGTTACGGAATGGATTGCTGGGATTGAGGATTTTTTGTTTTTCCAGTTGGTGTACATAGAGACCAGCTATGCTGGGAGCAAAAGTGCTCCCCATGCTGGTCCCATGCTTTTGCAGATAAAGGGTGTTCCAGTATTCAAAGAAATTTTCTTTCAGTGCCAATTGGCAGCACTCCATGATCATGTTTCTTGGTGTCTGGTAATCCCAATCGGTATCGAACAAGACGTCTTCTATGATATTTAAAGTCTCGTTGTGGGGAAGGCTTGTGTATAAGCTTTCCACATCACAACTTATCAATAGTTCTTTTTCTGGATTGAATGATTGCCCTTCTAACAATAGCAGGACGTCTTTGGTGTCTTTTAGGTACGTGGATGTATTTTGTACTCGTGGTCTTAAGAAGGTGTCCGCAAATTTGGAGACCGGTTCCAAAATGGATCCAATGCCAGACACTATTGGACGACCAGGTGGTGAAACCAGGTTTTTGTGGATTTTGGGTATAGTGTATAGGTAAGGTGTTCTTGGTGAAGTAGTGGTTAAAAAATCCCCTTCCTTTTTAGATATCCACCCATGTGATCGTGCCTCTTCCACCATACTTGCTATTTTTATTCGTATTTGCTCAGTGGGATCTTGGTTGAGGACCTCATAATTCCTTTCGTCGTGGAGGAGGCGTTGGCACTCTTGGTCATATTTCTCGGCTGATTGTATTACAATTGCCCCTCTTTTATCCGCTGGTTTTATTACCAATTTCGGGTTGTTGGCTAGTTCTCTGAGTGCCTCATTTTCTTCTCTGGTAATGTTGTGAAAGACTCTTTTGGTTGCTGGGTCCATTTCTTCCAGATCTTTCATGACAGCCTTTTCGAAGGCGATCAGTTCTACTGGTAGATTGGCCTCAGGTGGGGTTAAAGTAGATTTTGGTCTCAACCCGAGGCCTCCATCTTGCTGGTCATTTTTCTGTTTGTCTTTGAAAAAAATGTGTAACTTCAGTCTCCTCATGAATTCTTTCATCTCTTTACATAGTTGGAATTTATCCAATTTTGCCGTTGGTACAAAGCCTAGTCCCTTTTCTAGGACTTTGATCTGTGCCGGTGTTAGAATGTGGTTTGTAAGGTTGACCACCAGATTCATTTCTTGCTGGTTGAGACCCCTGTCATGCTCCTTGTTGCCATCCGGATTTGTTCTTCGTTTTGTGGAGCCCAGTGAACTTTGTTCCCTCTCCGGTTCCTCCCTCTGTTTCTCCCTTGGCTTAGCCCTAAAAAATGGGGCTGTTCATAGAAGGGGTAATCCTGCGGAGGGTAGTTCCATTGAGGGTAGGCCCCTTGTTGATGTGGGTATATCGGAGGTCCTAGGGGGTGCATGGGGTATGGAGGTGGGCCTTGGTAGTGGCCCCATCCTCTTTGGCCGTGGAACCAAGGACGTCTGTTGTTGCTCCTCCCACCTCGATATTGTTGGTATTTCCCTTTACTTGAATCAGATCCACTGGATCCTGAATCAGATGAACCATGGTCAGTTGTCATTTCGTGACGGTTCTCCTCAGGTTTGTAATCATCTCTTATGTAAGGATAGATCCTCTCATGGCTGAAACGGGTGACATCTTTTTTCAGTTTGTTGTACTTGCTTTGTTTCAATGTTACTTCAAAGTCATTAAGAGTCTTGTTTAATTCTTCAAGATGTTTTTTGAGGGCACTAGGGGTTTCATAGCTTTTTAAACGAACTTCTATTTCTTGAATTTCAATTTTCAGTTCTTGTGCTATTCTGCCAGCTGTCTTGATTATTAGCACAAGCCAGTCTCGTGTGCAATGCCAACTTATTAATGACCAATCTTTCTTAAAGGTCTTGTCATGTTGAAAGATGTATGGTTCATTTTTGACTATTAGCCCATTTGGTGCCGCATTGCCTTTGAGATATTCTGTCATGAGGAGACCATGGAGAGCTGTTTTTATCTGGCTGTGTCTTAGTTGTTCTATTTCGTCCCAGTCATTGTTTGTGGGTATTGGATCTGGTGTATTTAGTCCCTCAAAGTTGTTCAATGAGGCTATGATGCTGTCTATCTCTTCTTCCGAGAAGGTCAGGCCTGTGTTTTCTGCCATTCTTGTGGTTGGTCTGGTGTGTGTTTTAACCTAGTGTGAGTTCTGTTAGTGTGTTCTGGATCGGGAGTGTTCTATCAACTAAATAAATGAGAGAAGGATATTTGTATTTCTCCCAAGAAAGGAAGTTTTGATTCAACGAAGAAAACTCCCATAGCTGTGCGCTGTCATGAATAATCAAAAAATCAAAGGGGGGGAGTGAAGAGGAAAAAGGTAGAATCGTCCTCCTCTTAATATTGTTATTCAACACAGGGATTCGACCATTTATTACATGGATCTATACGTGCATATGTGTGTGTTATTCTTATTTAAGGTGTTAATCATACGTAAATGATGGTGTCATAAAAAGATCTAAGCACCTTCTCTTAATTTCAGGAAGGGCAATATTTCAAAAATTGTAAAATACCCCTCACACACTGAAACCTGATTCAGTGTCATGCTTCATCATTGGGGTCTTCCCGCCCCTCTACGGGACAGGGCGTGCTACGACCTACGTAGACGCGGGAGCACTTTATTTAGTGATTAGCGAATATGTGTAGTGCGTGGGATCGTGAAAAAAGTGTGCAATGATTATAAATTCTCTGGCTAGTGGAAAAAATATATTTTATTGCCTTCCCTAGCTGAGAATAGTAAAAATGGGGAGGTGTAGATGGTGTACTATGATGAGTCACCTTCTACAAGGTCGACATGTTTCAGAAGCCATCCCCTTGGCTTTCTTCCTCTGGACCAAAAAACGATCCCTGTTACACCTCACTGGGTGATATAATAATGAATGTACATATGCCTGCTGGTCACAAGTACTGTCCACTGTTCCCTATTTGGGCAGTTGACAAAATATACCAGTAGTATATACTGCAAAAAACCTGAAATGAAAAACATTATGGATAAACAATAGCATTCATCATTTATCACATCATATATTCACATCACCATCACGTGAAAAGTATAATGCTCTTTGTCACTGTGATATATTTCTCTTATGCAACCCTGTTGTGGGTATTTGTACCACTTGGTAAATATCCTCTACTCATATGCCAGCTAAAGAAACACTCCTCGTGGTTGTAGTGCCCAGTTTCACATTTATTCTGAACGCTTTCATACATATGTCAGTTTTAGCAAATTATATCTTTCGTTCCAAAACATTCATACATATTAAAAAGGAAGTTATATACAATCATTATGTGCTCCAAGTGGTCTTAGATAGATTTTCAAAACAACTATGCACTCGCTCTTTTCGAAGTACGTTCTCATGACGTGCCTTTGAAGTTTGGTAGATGTTCAACAAACGTCTGTGCACTCGCTCTTTATAAAATGTGCTCCCATGGCGTGCCGTTATAAATAAAGTTGATATGCATGCTCTCAAAATCACGTGCCATTGAAGGTTGCTATAAATATATACATCCGTGTGTTATCATTACCGCTCCATGAGCTGTCGCGAGAGGTGTAAGGGCGCCTTCAATTAGACACTGTGGGTATTTAGAAACACAGAGGGTAAACAAGGTTTTAACACCGGAGTCGTTGTGGTATCCAAAACAAACGCTGTCTCTTTGGCTTTTTTAAAGACATGCCATTGTCTTAGTTACATGCTGGAAGGAGCGCGGTCACCAAGGAATTACCTTCTCGTGGCTTGCCGGAACCTGGTCCGAGGATTGTCAGAGCCCGGCGTTTTAACGTGTGTGCCATGCATGGAGCCGCGCTAAAAAAAAAGGAAACAGCTGGGGTGAGAAACACTAGACCGGGCAAATTCAAAGATGGCCGCCGGTAAATGGATCAGAAAGAGGTTTATTTTAATCCACTTCCTGTTTAAAGTTTTATTACTTTATCGGTTGAAAAACGTGCATATATTCATATAGGCTTGTTTCCAAAGGCCAGAAAAAGGTTACATTTAATGGAGTTTGCAAATGAATGCTGGCAGCAAAAGACAACTTGTTGCGCTAGAGATGTATGGAATGAATCATTAGAAACGTGCACATCTTCATGTAGGCTTGTTACAAAAGGCTGGAAAAAAGGTTTAAAAAGTTTTGAAAAGCCGGAAAAATAATAATGGAGTTGGCAGATGAATGCTAGCAGCAAAAGACTACTTGTTGCGCTAGAGATGTATGGAATGAATCATTAAAAACCTATAGGCTGGAAAAAATGTTATTTCCTGTCAAGGAATAAAGATTGAAAAAATGAAAAAATGTATATTTAAGAATGACGTGTGTATACACTCACGTTTCAAAAAATGTCGGGTCACTAGAATAAAGAAGGACTGGTCTTGAAAGGCAAAAAAACGCCTCATTGTTAAAAAATGTTATGGGTGTGATTGTAGTACTGTGTACTACTTGAGAATGTATACTTTGAAAAAATTATGGAGAATGTATACTTTGAAAAAATGTTCCTTGCTACAGCATTGGGTGGCCTGTAGGAATTTTTAGGTGGCCAGTCGGAATTTATAGGCCACATGGCAACTTCTTCTAGTCGATTTGCAATTAAAATTTTGTGGGATCTGTTTTAGAATCGTCTGCATCAGAGCTGATTCCATGGAATCTCATCATTTAGGCCTTTTTCATGAGTTCTCAAACGGAACACCCACCGTTGTTCTTTTTCGAACAAATATCTTTCGTTTTGGATTTGTTCGATTATTGTTCACGAGAGATCCTCCCACTTGTGACCTTTTTCCAAAAAATGGGCTGCCATTTTGGTGGTGCTCTTTTTGCATTTTATGTTGCTTTTGTGTTCCCCTAATCCTTATCTTGACGGGCGTGTGGTCATTCCTACGTACTCCAAAAGACACGGGCAAGTAATGAGATTAACCACATTTTTTGAATTGCATGTGGTGAAACTTCTTTGGTCCCATCTAGTTCCATCTTGGAACAATATTTCTTTACTTTTTTTAGTTAGTTTACACACATTGCACATTCCACAGGGGTGATGCCCAGAGATTGGTGGCATTAGGGTAGTCTGCATGATCTGTTCGTCTCTTCTTTCTTTTGGTCTGGTGTGTACCACCAAATCCCGGATACTCTTACCTCTTCTATGAGAGAAGATAGGTTTTGGTAGATTGATGCCTCCACTGTTGAGGATTCGCCAGTGTTTGTTTACAATTTTTGTGATCCCATTAGAGTTTGTGTTGAAAGTTGTTATGCATACTGGGCGGTTCTCCTTCTCCTTATGGATTTTTGGTTCCAATAGGCTGTCTCTGCAATTGTTGCGCGCCCTTTTGTATGCATTATCAATCACCTTTTTAGGATATTGGCGTTTCTCCAGTTTCTTTTTTAGATCGCTTGATTGTTTTTTTAAATCTTCAATTTCCGTGCAGTTCCTACGCAGGCGTAGGAATTGTCCATAAGGAAGGTTGTCGCGAAGATGTCGAGGGTGGAAGCTGTTGTACAATAGTAGGCAATTTTTGGAGGTTTCTTTGAAATGGGTTGTAGTTGTTAGTTTTCCCTCTTTTGCATATATATTTAGATCAAGGAAGACTAGTTTTTCATTTGAGATGGTGCTTGTGAACTTCAAAAATTGGTCTTGGCAGTTCAGCCATGTTAGGAAACGTCTAGCGGTGGTCTCATCCCCATCCCAGATGATCAATATGTCATCTATATATCGTTTCCATATATGTATATGGTTACGGAATGGATTGCTGGGATTGAGGATTTTTTGTTTTTCCAGTTGGTGTACATAGAGACCAGCTATGCTGGGAGCAAAAGTGCTCCCCATGCTGGTCCCATGCTTTTGCAGATAAAGGGTGTTCCGGTATTCAAAGAAATTTTCTTTCAGTGCCAATTGGCAGCACTCCATGATCATGTTTCTTGGTGTCTGGTAATCCCAATCGGTATTGAACAAGACGTCTTCTATGATATTTAAAGTCTCGTTGTGGGGAAGGCTTGTGTATAAGCTTTCCACATCACAACTTATCAATAGTTCTTTTTCTGGATTGAATGATTGCCCTTCTAACAATTGCAGGACGTCTTTGGTGTCTTTTAGGTACGTGGATGTATTTTGTACTCGTGGTCTTAAGAAGGTGTCCGCAAATTTGGAGACCGGTTCCAAAATGGATCCAATGCCAGACACTATTGGACGACCAGGTGGTGAAACCAGGTTTTTGTGGATTTTGGGTATAGTGTATAGGTAAGGTGTTCTTGGTGAAGTAGTGGTTAAAAAATCCCCTTCCTTTTTAGATATCCACCCATGTGATCGTGCCTCTTCCACCATACTTGCTATTTTTATTCGTATTTGCTCAGTGGGATCTTGGTTGAAGACCTCATAATTCCTTTCGTCGTGGAGGAGGCGTTGGGACTCTTGGTCATATTTCTCGGCTGATTGTATTACAATTGCCCCTCCTTTATCCGCTGGTTTTATTACCAATTTCGGGTTGTTGGCTAGTTCTCTGAGTGCCTCATTTTCTTCTCTGGTAATGTTGTGAAAGACTCTTTTGGTTGCTGGGTCCATTTCTTCCAGATCTTTCATGACAGCCTTTTCGAAGGCGATCAGTTCTACTGGTAGATTGGCCTCAGGTGGGGTTAAAGTAGATTTTGGTCTCAACCCGAGGCCTCCATCTTGCTGGTCATTTTTCTGTTTGTCTTTGAAAAAAATGTGTAACTTCAGTCTCCTCATGAATTCTTTCATCTCTTTACATAGTTGGAATTTATCCAATTTTGCCGTTGGTACAAAGCCTAGTCCCTTTTCTAGGACTTTGATCTGTGCCGGTGTTAGAATGTGGTTTGTAAGGTTGACCACCAGATTCATTTCTTGCTGGTTGAGACCCCTGTCATGCTCCTTGTTGCCATCCGGATTTGTTCTTCGTTTTGTGGAGCCCAGTGAACTTTGTTCCCTCTCCGGTTCCTCCCTCTGTTTCTCCCTTGGCTTAGCCCTAAAAAATGGGGCTGTTCATAGAAGGGGTAATCCTGCGGAGGGTAGTTCCATTGAGGGTAGGCCCCTTGTTGATGTGGGTATATCGGAGGTCCTAGGGGGTGCATGGGGTATGGAGGTGGGCCTTGGTAGTGGCCCCATCCTCTTTGGCCGTGGAACCAAGGACGTCTGTTGTTGCTCCTCCCACCTCGATATTGTTGGTATTTCCCTTTACTTGAATCAGATCCACTGGATCCTGAATCAGATGAACCATGGTCAGTTGTCATTTTGTGACGGTTCTCCTCAGGTTTGTAATCATCTCTTATGTAAGGATAGATCCTCTCATGGCTGAAACGGGTGACATCTTTTTTCAGTTTGTTGTACTTGCTTTGTTTCAATGTTACTTCAAAGTCATTAAGAGTCTTGTTTAATTCTTCAAGATGTTTTTTGAGGGCACTAGGGGTTTCATAGCTTTTTAAACGAACTTCTATTTCTTGAATTTCAATTTTCAGTTCTTGTGCTATTCTGCCAGCTGTCTTGATTATTAGCACAAGCCAGTCTCGTGTGCAATGCCAACTTATTAATGACCAATCTTTCTTAAAGGTCTTGTCATGTTGAAAGATGTATGGTTCATTTTTGACTATTAGCCCATTTGGTGCCGCATTGCCTTTGAGATATTCTGTCATGAGGAGACCATGGAGAGCTGTTTTTATCTGGGTGTGTCTTAGTTGTTCTATTTCGTCCCAGTCATTGTTTGTGGGTATTGGATCTGGTGTATTTAGTCCCTCAAAGTTGTTCAATGAGGCTATGATGCTGTCTATCTCTTCTTCCGAGAAGGTCAGGCCTGTGTTTTCTGCCATTCTTGTGGTTGGTCTGGTGTGTGTTTTAACCTAGTGTGAGTTCTGTTAGTGTGTTCTGGATCGGGAGTGTTCTATCAACTAAATAAATGAGAGAAGGATATTTGTATTTCTCCCAAGAAAGGAAGTTTTGATTCAACGAAGAAAACTCCCACAGCTGTGCGCTGTCATGAATAATCAAAAAATCAAAGGGGGGGAGTGAAGAGGAAAAAGGTAGAATCGTCCTCCTCTTAATATTGTTATTCAACACAGGGATTCGACCATTTATTACATGGATCTATACGTGCATATGTGTGTGTTATTCTTATTTAAGGTGTTAATCATACGTAAATGATGGTGTCATAAAAAGATCTAAGCACCTTCTCTTAATTTCAGGAAGGGCAATATTTCAAAAATTGTAAAATACCCCTCACACACTGAAACCTGATTCAGTGTCATGCTTCATCATTGGGGTCTTCCCGCCCCTCTACGGGACAGGGCGTGCTACGACCTACGTAGACGCGGGAGCACTTTATTTAGTGATTAGTGAATATGTGTAGTGCGTGGGATCGTGAAAAAAGTGTGCAATGATTACAAATTCTCTGGCTAGTGGAAAAAATATATTTTATTGCCTTCCCTAGCTGAGAATAGTAAAAATGGGGAGGTGTAGATGGTGTACTATGATGAGTCACCTTCTACAAGGTCGACATGTTTCAGAAGCCATCCCCTTGGCTTTCTTCCTCTGGACCAAAAAACGATCCCTGTTACACCTCACTGGGTGATATAATAATAAATGTACATATGCCTGCTGGTCACAAGTAGTGTCCACTGTTCCCTATTTGGGCAGTTGACAAAATATACCAGTAGTATATCCTGCAAAAAAACCTGAAATGAAAAACATTATGGATAAACAATGGCATTCATCATTTATCACATCATATATTCACATCACCATCACGTGGAAAGTATAATGCTCTTTGTCACTGTGATATATTTCTCTTATGCAACCATGTTGTGGGTATTTGTACCACTTGGTAAATATCCTCTACTCATATGCCAGCTAAAGAAACACTCCTAGTGGTTGTAGTGCCCAGTTTCACATTTATTCTGAACGCTTTCATACATATGTCAGTTTTAGCAAATTATATCTTTCGTTCCAAAACATTCATACATATTAAAAAGGAAGTTATATACAATGATTATGTGCTCCAAGTGGTCTTAGATAGATTTTCAAAACAACTATGCACTCGGTCTTTTCGAAGTACGCTCTCATGACGTGCCTTTGAAGTTTGGTAGATATTCAACAAACGTCTGTGCACTCGCTCTTTATAAAATGTGCTCCCATGGCGTGCCGTTATGAATAAAGTTGGTATGCATGCTCTCAAAAGAACGTGCCATTGAAGGTTGCTATAAATACATACATCCGTGTGTTATCGTTACTGCTCCATGAGCTGTCACGAGAGGTGTAAGGGCGCCTTCAATTAGACACTGTGGGTATTTAGAAACACAGAGGGAAAACAATGTTTTAACACCGGAGTCGTTGTGGTATCCAAAACAAACGCTGTCTCTTTGGCTTTTTTAGAGACATGCCATTGTCTTACTTACATGCTGGAAGGAGCGCGGTCACCAAGGAATTACCTTCTCGTGGCTCGCCGGAAAAGAGCGAGTGCATAGTTGTTTTGAAAATCTATCTAAGACCACTTGGAGCACATAACGATTGTGTATAACTTCCTTTTTAATATGTATGAATGTTTTGGAACAACAGATATAATTTGCTAAAACTGACATATGTATGAAAGCGTTCAGAATAAATGTGAAACTGGGCACTACAACCACGAGGAGTGTTTCTTTAGCTGGCATATGAGTAGAGGATATTTACCAAGTGGTACAAATACCCACAACAGGGTTGCATAAGAGAAATATATCACAGTGACAAAGAGCATTATACTTTCCCGTGATGGTGATGTGAATATATGATGTGATAAATGATGAATGCCATTGTTTATCCATAATGTTTTTCATTTCAGGTTTTTTTGCAGGCTATACTACTGGTATATTTTGTCAACTGCCCAAATAGGGAACAATGGACAGTACTTGTGACCAGCAGGCATATGTACATTCATTATTATATCACCCAGTGAGGTGTAACAGGGATCGTTTTTTGGTCCAGAGGAAGAAAGCCAAGGGGATGGCTTCTGAAACATGTCGACCTTGTAGAAGGTGACTCATCATAGTACACCATCTACACCTCCCCATTTTTACTATTCTCAGCTAGGGAAGGCAATAAAATATATTTTTCCACTAGCCAGAGAATTTTTAATCATTGCACACTTTTTCACGATCCCACGCACTACACATATTCACTAATCACTAAATAAAGTGCTCCCGCGTCTACGTAGGTCGTAGCACGCCCCAGTCCCGTAGAGGGGCGGGAAGACCCCAATGATGAAGCATGACACTGAATCAGGTTTCAGTGTGTGAGGGTATTTTACAATTTTGAAATATTGCCCTTCCTGAAATTAAGAGAAGGTGCTTAGATCTTTTTATGACACCATCATTTACGTATGATTAACACCTTAAATAAGAATAGCACACACATATGCACGTATAGATCCATGTAATAAATGGTCGAATCCCTGTGTTGAATAACAATATTAAGAGGAGGACGATTCTACCTTTTTCCTCTTCACTCCCCCCCCCTTTGATTTTTTGATTATGCCTGGATGATTGGCATGCATGCTGGCAACTGGACCTGGGAGATTGCACGAGTCGTCGTGTGCAGTGACCACATTGAGCCGCTCCCCTATTGGGCTTCGTGCCAATTGGGGCCAGGGGTTGGAGTCAGCACATCTGTCTGGGACAGCTGATGGGTTACATTGCCGACATGTTAGATGTAGTAGACAACGAGCTCATGTTGGAAATGTTGGCCTACGCTGCTGCACTCGCGTTCATGGACGAGTGACAACGTACCTGCAGCCACAACTGAATGTGACCCATTGCACGTGTCCTGGCGCCTGGTTGCATGGTGGGGATCTGGTCACATGTCCCAAGACGACATTGGACATGGCTGCATTGGCCTGGACTCCGGATACATGCGCGGACAACCAACGCGCGTTGGCACTGACTTGTGTGGGTGATGGACTCCCCAGGGATGGACATGGGTGCTTTCCAATGTTCCTCATTCAGACATGCTGCTGCATTGGTCTGCATGTTGTGGCACTTCTCATGGCCGTACTGACACGCAATTGTTGATGAAGTTTCCGCACCTTCACTTGTCTCCAACTGTGATGAGTGTTGATATGTATGCAAATGTGTGTGTCACGGCCTATCTGGGTCACTGCCATACATGCATTGCTACCCCATCAGGGCTGTGGGTTGGTACTTGTGCATTATCATGTTCCTGTTTCGTGCTTTGCTAGATGCGTATGGCCATTTACCGGCCACAACCGGGTGCACTTGTGTCCTGTGTTGGGTTGTGCAAATGTTGGTGTTTGTACCACTTTGTGTTCGATGTTGGGGTGCTCTGCTTCCTATGTGTGTGTGCTGCATTGTGTGCGAGATGGCCCTTCAGCTCTGATTTGGCTCACCCTTCTCCCTTTCAGGCAGTGTGGTTTTCACTTCTGTGCTTGTTCAGTGGTGTGATATTGCCGACTTGTGCTCTTGGTTGGTGTTGTTACTCTTGGGCATGGTTTGTCTGCAGTTGTGCTGTGCTTAATTGTGCATGTGTGCCATTGTGCCCATCTCCCCCATCCCCCAGTCCCTGGTCGTTCCTCTCCCTGTTGCTGTTGTGTCTGTTGATTTTGAGCAGTTTCCGGTCCCCGACTCCTGCCACCATCTCCAGACTGATGTGGTGGACACCATTTCCTCCATGTCATCCAGCCCCTGGTGTGGCGCTGGGCTCCCACCTCCGGTGTGCATTGCTGCCTTCTGGTTGTTGGTGTGTTTCTGCTTGTTTTTGCATTTCGCATCATTCCAGCTGTTCTGGTTTTCTTCCATTGTCCTCCTACGCTCTCCGGCTGCATTCACCTTGTCCACGATGGACTGCCATGTACAATGTTTTGTTGCCAATGGGGCTTGTGGGGTTGTGTACTAGCTCCGACTGCCTCCATTGTGCTTCGCTGTTGTTTTCTGTTTGGTTTGGCTTCCTTTTTCATTCTTTTTGTTGTGCTTATTCCCGCCTGCCGTGTGTGTGTCGCGGGCCTGGCGCTGCTTATCGCTGCTTTCCTCATCGCGAATGGGCTCATCGCACGTTTTTTTTGCGTTGGGGTTAGTGTTTTTATCTCCATCGCGGTGGTTGTATCGCGGACATTGGACGCGTTTTCGGCAAACTATCGCATGGTACCACCGTGTTGTGAATTCCACGTTAACACGGGGTTATTTTCCCGCGATAGACTGCGATGTGTAAGGTTGCGTTAACATTTTTTGGAGATGTTTTGCGCACGTTCTTGTGAATATACTCCTAAATGAGAGGGGCATTGTGGTTAAGTGGCAGAACAATAGATAATATACGAATAGAGATTTCTAGCAGGTTATTTAAATTATGCGGTACATTACTGGGAAATGTATTTTACAGCACTGTTGAAGATACGTACCTGCTTAATGCAGGATTGGATCAAAAAAAGGTGTTGAAGAAAATAAGTTTTGCTGTTCCAGAGGTTACTGGTGGGGTATTGGACCTCGTTTCAGTGCCAGAATGCACAAATGTTCCATTGTTATGTACACCAGTACATTCTTTTGTGCCAAAATTGAGGTGAGGGTTAGTAAGTGTCCCGTGCCAGCTTACTTTGCAGTGAGTAAACTATAAGGTGATGTGATACAAGTTGTTTTGCATTTGGATTTTAGACAACATAAATGGTTTCAACAGTAGCAAGCAATATACGGCTATTTTATTATATTTGGGGCGAAAAATATTTGATTTGATTTGTTTTGTGGTTTAAAGCAGTGAATGCAAGGCCCATTGATCATCAGAATGCTTTAAATAGGAGGGCCGGAATCTCTAATCAAACAAGAAAATTACATAACAATAAATCACTAAAACAAAGTAGAAATAGATTTTAAAAATGTAAAAAATAATAATAGACAAGACTAAAGTTATGACAATAAAATATATCATATGTAACAAAAGAAATTGAAATAGAGTTTTCATCACAAGCCTATATTATAAATGGAGAGCCAAGTATAAAATATGTCCAAACATATTTATTCAGTTCACACGAGGCTTGTGCCGCCGTAACGTCACTTTTTTTGACGCTCTGGTGGCGCAAGCCTCTCAATCATATCTATGAGGCGAAGCAAAGCCACTCTGCATGGCTTTGCATGGCCTCATAGATTTGTAGTAAGAAAAAGCAGCACAAGTTGCTGCATTGCCTTACTCTGTGTCAAGGAGGTGTTCCATGGGCGTTGCAGTGGGTTTTCCCACGCAATGCCAATGGATTTTGACGGTACCCCAGATTTACTTAATCACTTAAACCTGAGGCAGTGCCAAAAGCTTACGCCTCCCCAACGTAGGCGTATATTTACTGCAGCACACATGGAAAGATGAAAACACCTCTTGGGATTGTTTTTGTGCAGGAAGGTACCCCTTCCTGCACAAAATCAATCCTGTCTGCAAAGGAGGCACCTTGCACCATGGTGCAAGGGTGCCTTCGTTGGCACTAGGCAGAAAATTGTGCGCCAACGCAGGGGGAAAGAACAGGTATGCAACGTATTTCATTAATACTGTGCATTCCTGCTCTTTTACTTTGGCTTAGTGCAGCGCAGCAAGAACACTTCTGGCGCTGCACTATGCCAATTTCTCATGAATGAGGCCCTGTGTGATTAGTCAAGACACGTTTACAACTACCCATTGAGCTGTTCGGAGCACCGAAGAGCCAATTTGTTAATATTCCTTCAATTTTCCTTCAATAGGGCGATGTCAGTTATGGTGCCACTGTATGGAGGAGTAAGGAAAATAACCTCCTGATTGAAAGATGTGAACGAACACCTCAAATAAACACTTGATGCTAGAAAGCAAAGTTGTTGGTGCCAAACAAATACCCAAGTTGGATTTTAGGTTACATAATCAAAGAGTTTTCATGAAAGGTACAGTAGACAAAATTAGAAAGCAGTTAGACAGACAACTGAAATTAGATCATCTATCAAGAGACTACTTCCTTCAGAGACTATATCATTGTGAATGGTACACCTCGCATCAGATGAATTTGTGAAATGTTTAATCAGGGCAGTATTGTGAATAAAAGCAGAGGCTAGAAAAGAAGCAGAGTTGTGGCTATCACTCCATGAATGTTGAAATCACCACAATGTTATCAGGCAGTTGTATAGTTTGTGACGCATTCACAATAGTTAAATTGTTATCTGGTGGGTGACCTATTATGTTTGTTCTGCAAGTAGAAATGGCAATACATTTGAGTTCCAAAACCAGACAGTAGAAATTGGGATAATATTCAGGTAATAACAGTTTTGTGTCAAATGAAGTACCTGTATAAATAATAGGTAGTCGGCCTGCGTTTTACCTTTCTGGTCCAAATGGAAAATGTAATCATCAGGTTGAATAAGATCACCCATACCAGACTGGCATAATTCATTTAGCTAAATATCTCCCAGGAACATGAGGTTGAGGCTAAGGGTGATTTTAGTAAAGACATATCTGGGTTAAATTTATAAAAAGGGGTTTTATCGGACAAAATCATTGCAGGAATCCTTCTGGTCACAGGTCGTCATCTTGCATGAGAGGGAAGGGAACAACATTCTAGGTCAGAAGCATTGCAGTGTTAAAGCAGTACATCATGAACAAGATTACTCATGGTCTAGTTATAATTTCACAGAGGAAGATAACTTTGTCAACTGTTTTGGGCCAACTGTAGGCAAACCCCTATGTCTTACCAGATTTCATGCAAATCCTTATTTTGTGTAATTCCTCCTAAATAGCAGCGGATATTTTAGTGCTACACTTTAGCTAATGGCTAAACATGTCAATAATTAACGGTAGTGGATAGTTATGATGCTCAGCACTAGTAGAAAAGTATGTTTCAAAAGATAGACCATTATGTATCTCATTCATCAAGACTCAAGCCTCCAACGTCTATTTGTGATTGTTAGATTTCTTATCAAATGTGATGTTATTGTGGTTAATCTAAATATCAGCACATTGCTTTTTATTAGGTAGATACAATTGGTAGGCCTGTGTTAGAAATTGGATTTTTGGTTGGCAGAGATATGCACCCTGTCCAAACGAAAAACCCCAATCCTAGTCAGATACACACCATAAATGAACCTGTGCACAGATACACACCATAAATTAACCTGTGCTCACCCTCTGGTAGCTTAGCATAGAACAGGCAGGCTTTACTTAAGAGGCAATGTGTAAAGTATTTGTGCAACACTTCAAACAGTAACACAGTGAAAACATCAAAAAAAGACTCCACACTAATTTAGAAAAATAGATTATGATTTTATAAATAGAAGACCAAAACAACAAAAATCCAACAAATCAAAGTCGAGATATAAAATGTTAAGTTTAAAAGTGAAAAGTAGCGCTTACAAGCAATCAGAGCATGTTAGAAATTGGGTCTCTAATTGGCAGAGGTATACACCCTGTATCAGTAGGGACCACAATCCTAGTCAGGGTAAGCTAGATACACACTAAAAGATAACCTGTCCGCCCCCTCTAGTAGCTTGGCACAGATCAGAAAGGCTTATCTAAAGAGGCAATATGTAAAGTATTTGTGCAAAACACACACGCACAGTAACACAATGTAAACACTACAAAAATACTCCACACAGGATTAGAAAAATAGAGAATATTTGTATGGGAAAAACAAGACCGAAATGATAAATATCCAATAAGGAGAACTGGAGTTATGAATTTTTAAAGAATAAATCAAAAATAGTGCTTAGAAGTCAATAGCACTAAGAGGTTACTTGAGGTCACGCTGGACTGGAGTAAAACCAAAGTTCAGGCCGACTGTGATGGAGGGCGGGCCGGCTACAGGACTCAGGCAGGACCTGCTAACAAAGTACCTTGGATGGAGTAAGCGTTGACGTCAAAGACTTGATCCGAGGAGTCGAGGAGGAACTGCGTCATTGTCTATCCTGAGGATGGAGGTGAAGTGTCGCTCTGACCCGTGCAGTCGATGCAGGCTTCGGCATTGAACCCCTTTACAAAGCAGCTGCTGCGTCGATGATGAGCGGCGCTGTTCATCGGCGTAGAGCCACACAGTCCGTCGAGGTGATGTCTTCGATCGGCTCCTGCATTGGTGTTATAGGGCAATGTGTTAGTTCCGATCAGTGCAAAGTTGGCACTCCATCAATTTTGATGATTCTGGACAGTATAAATCACCTTTCTATGGCCCAGGACTGTATTGGCACCACTTGGCAGGGATAGGACTCATAGATGACAGAGTACAGGTGTTGTTGCAGAGTTGCAAGAAGTCTTTGATAGCCCTGAGACTTCAAAACAGGGGGCAAGCCAGCAAGCACTTGGAGTCACTCTGGGCTCAACTGAGATGGGTACAGTCCTTGTCCTCAGCAGGGCAGAGATCAGCAGGCAGCAGGGCAACTCAGCAAAGCAGAAAGCAGTTCCTTCAGAACCTCGGTCAGGCAAGGTGGCAATCCTTGTGTCAAAGCAGTCTTTGCTCCTGGAAGAGTTTTTCACAGGTCCAGTAGTGTACTATCTTGGTAGGGTCAGAGCCCCAGTACTTACACACAAATGTGCCTTTGAAGTGTGGGGCGACTTCAAAGCAGCTCCTTGAGATGCGCAGGCCCCCTTTCATGTGGGGGGTAATCAGCACTATAAGTGGGACACAGAACACTGCCTATTAAGGTGTAAGTGTCAGCCCCATCCCTCTTCCTGCAAAGGGAGAGTTATCAGAATGTAGATGAATGCAGGCGAGTTTTCTGTCACGCCCACCAGTGTGTGGCTATCTAGGGGGAATACACAAAGCGTAGCTGTCACCCACCCCAGACTTGTATTCAAGACAGGCTGCAAGGCACACAGAGCAGTAAGAGCAAAGAAAAGTCCACTTTCTATAAGTGGCATTTCTAAAATAGTAACGATAAATTCAACAATTTAGCACTATCATTCCAATTAAATGATACATGACAGACCTACTCCTTCTCAATCAGGATTGCTGATCATAAGTGTTATAAGGAATTCCTAATGTTAACCTATGAGAGGGGTAGGCCTCACAGTAGTTAAAAACTAATTTGGGTATTTTTCACTACCAGGACATACAAAACAAAAGTATATGTCCTATCTTTAATTACACAACACCCTGCCCTATGGGCACCTAGGACCTGCCTTAGGGTAATGTATTTGTAATAAAAGGGGGGTTTTAGGCTTGACAAGGACTTTTAAATGCCATGCCAACATGGTATTGTAAATTGCAAACACAGGCTCTACAATGGCAGGATGGAGACATGTTTTAGAGTGCCACTTGGGTGGGTGGCACAATCAGTGCTACAGGCCCACTAGTAGCATTTAATTTACAGGCCCTGGGCACAGGTAGTGCATTCTTCTAGGGAGTTATAGCTAAATTAAATATGCCAATTGTGGATAAGTCAATCAAACTATGTTTAGGAGAGAAGCACATGCACTTTAGTGCTGAATGGCACTGGTTGGGTGTTCAGAGTCCTAAGGCCAACAAAACAAATGCAGCAAAATTGGAGGCAAGCAGGCAAAACATTTGTTGGAAGACCACCCTAAAGCTGTCAGGTCTAACAGCCTAAAATTCTAAATCTTTGTTAATTTGGAAATAAGAATATGTATGGGCCTGATTACGACTTTGGCGGTGCTGCTCCGGTTTTGCACTTGCACAGCACCGCCACAGCCACGCAAAGACCGCCGGCCTGATTACGAGTTGAACTCGTGTTGGCAGACAGACCTTTTGCTGTTCCAAAGACGGTGCCCTGAAAAAGGAAACCGCAATGGGAATGGCAAAAATGTTACAGCACGGCATGGACTGTAAAGTTCATGCCATTCCGGAACTGGGGGTGCAAGAAGACAGGGGATACATCCCCAAGGTGGGGGTATGGGGATCCTGTAGGGCCCCCTTTGATTCCCCACTGCCAGCCTTTTCATGGCGGGCTCACCACCATGAAAAGGCTGGCGGTGGGGAAACTTGAAATAAGCTCGGCGGGACTGCGCCAGTCCAACTCAGCATTTTGTATTGCCCCTCTGCTGCGCCACCGCCAGGGAATGGCAGTTCTCTGGCAAAGCCGGCAGTCCACCACTGGAACAATGCTGAAAGTCATAATCCGGCAGTCAGACCACTGCCACCGCGAGTCTGGCGGTCCATGGACCGCCAGACTCGTAATCAGACCCCTAAGATATGTCCAATATAATAAGACGCAGTTTTAATGTCTCATTGTTAATTTTATTTTATTAAGTACTGACTTGCAATGTGCTTCTAAACAAGATTGATTTTGGATTTACTATCTGTAATCATTCAGAACTTAATAACATTGTTTAAGGTTTAAAAAATGGAACATCATTGGTTCAAATAAAGTCTCCTGTGTCTTCTTTTCCAATAGAACAAATTCCAAAATGGCACAAGTTCAAGCACTTCTTCTCTGTCCAAACGTAATAGTACATCAAGCAGTCAATCCAATAGTGAATGTGGTTCAGATGAGACAGAAGACCAGCCTAGAAGAACATGCCCAAAAAGTTACCATTCATCTACCAGAGGGAAATCAAAGCACAAGGATCAACATCCAAAAAAGCATCAACACAACAGTAAAGAAAAACATCATCATCTCCATGACACTAAGAAAAAGCATAGTCAACAGAACAATGAAAGTCAGAAAAGTGAAGAGAATGCAAACTTGATCTCGGAAAGGGGCAGTAGCAGAAGTAGCAGCAGTAATCAGCATTCACACATTAATAGTCATGTACCAGGCAACCAGAGTCATCACAAACATCACAGGGCTGACAGGAAAAAAAGCAAGGCCAGCAGTCGTCATGAAACACTGAGGAAACATGCTAAAAAACATTCTGAGAAAGGATTTGCGGGCAGCAACAGCAGCACCAAAAGACATTCTTCAGAAGGATGGGTAATAACTAGCCTATTTTGTAGATAAGATAAAGAGATAGTTTTCTTATTTTATATACTGACTGTCT
This sequence comes from Calotriton arnoldi, assembly GCA_963921515.1. Classification (NCBI taxonomy): domain Eukaryota; kingdom Metazoa; phylum Chordata; class Amphibia; order Caudata; family Salamandridae; genus Calotriton; species Calotriton arnoldi. Next base: position 22,216 of record CAWUFW010016991.1, read on the forward strand.
AATTATTTTCCAGGGGTATGAAAGTTCCTGAAATTTATAAACGCCAGTTTAAGTCAACTTCTTCCCAAGTGGTAAGTGATTTGCTGATTGTGTGTATTTGATCATTTTAGTATATTTACAGATTTTTAAGTTTGCAATGGCATTTTCAGGGGTTCGTTCAAGAGCACCTGCCCACATCATCTCCTCTTTCTCTGGCTAAAGGTATATATTAAACATATTTGCATTTATCTGATTATTAAAAAGTATGATTCAGATGAAAGGAAAAGGATGATGCTGGCATTTCTAGATATATTTATGAGCGTCATCTGCAAATAATTTGCAGTACCATGAGAATCCCTTCCTCAATGCAAACTAAATTGATGTAAATACAAAAAATTTAAAAACAAAAAAACACATCAAGTGATGTGCATCCACATGTCATTTTGCCAAATTATACAAGTTAGATGTGGAACATGGGCGTATACTGTTCCAATTGAAGTACATCTGTAATTTCATAATAATTTTTGACATTTTAAACAATTGCTTCATAAAAAAATAAATCACAACCAGAGGTGTGTAGTACAGCATATGTGTGTGTCTGTTTGTGCATGTGTGTGTTTAAGTAAAGACTAACATAAAATATTTAAACAATCAATAACAAAATACATATTAATTAATTTCACAAATATACAAAATAGTAAAAAGAGCCCTAAAAACACATGTACTAAAAAGTTATATAAACATTAAAACAATAAAAAAAATAAACATTACTAAATATAGAAAAAATTAAGAAATAATAATATAAATTTTAATTAATCAATATTAGAAAAAAATGTTTGATTCCAGATATAGTACTCCACTCCAGCATAAGCAACAGCAGGTCCAGTGTTGGACTACAGAGATGTTAAATTTACTATTGCTACACCAGTCTATGCAACAGTACGGAAAGTGATGAACTCTAGAAGGGTTAAATTTACTACTCCCACTCCAGTCCGAGCAACAGTAGGGAAAGTGTTGGACTTCAGAGGGGATGAATTAACTAGTCCCACTCCGCTATAAGCAACAGTAAGAAAAGTGTTGGACTTCAGAGGGTTTCAAATACTATTCTCAATCCAGTCAAAACAACAGTATCGAGGTGTTGGCCTTTGGAGTTGTTAGATTTACAATTCCAATTCCAGTCAAAACAACAGTAGCAAAAGTGTTAGAATTTGGAGAGAATAGATTTGATATTCAAAAACAAGTCTAAGCAACAGCAGGTAAAGTATTTGACTTAAAAAGGTTTACATAAATAAATACAGATTATATCAATTTATTGAAAAGTTTAGAATACTTCATACAAAACAGTATTATATGACAGTACACAGAAATATATTTATTTAAAAAAGTTAACATATTAATTAAAAAAGAAACAAATACTTAGGGGCTCATTACGATGGCGGGCGGAAGCACCACCGCCGTGCTGGCGGATGCAAAAAGCACCAGTTACCGCAGCAGTCCACACGCCCGTCCAATTACGATGCGAAAAGTAGGCCAAACACCGCCGGCAAGCCAGCAACACCGTCCGCCATAAAAGTGCGCCCGTACACGTAGCGGCGCAGCTAACTGACACACACCGTCCGGCGAAACACGTCCCGCCCGGGCGCATAAATTACGATGCCGCAAACAAACGGCTCCACGGCCAAGAGATACCGTACGACAAACCGAAGCGGTAACACGGATGCCGAGCACGGACAACGAAGAAGCGGCTCCCCGAGCATGAATCCAGCACTGCAGGCCCTCCCCATGCTTCTGCTGATGCACCACCAAGGACGCAACGTACCGCGGAGACGCAGGTAGGCACACACACAACAAGTGCACGCAAACAGCGCACACAGTGCAAGGGCGGAAAAAGCGGACAACCCCCACCAGCGCGTGTACACTACACATCCACCATTGCATCCACATATGACACACAGGCCAAATCGTAACATCGCGGAACACATGTGTACACACCACCTGGGACTAGGAACCAACCACCCCGTCACGGCCCCAAAGCGCCGATGGCGCCGCCACATGCGCACAACGCAGAGGCCAACCGCAGCGCCATGCATGCGTCGCACACAGACACAGGGACACAACCAAGCAGCACACACATCAGCCCCACCCCGAACGCACATGACACGTGACAGGCCTGCCACAGACATGTCCCCAACGCCCAATTCACGGACAACACCCAACGCCACACAACCGACGCACACATGTCAGTGAAGTCACGCAACAGCAGGACACACCCCAGTGTAACAAACATGGCGTAGCACACAGCGGCGGCAACACCAACTAGGAGAAGCAGGGCCCCTTCGGGAAGAGGAACGCCAGTACCACACTGAAACACCCATACCACCCTGCACATATGAACAAGACATATAAAACGGAACACCAAAGAGCCCGGGGACCGACAACAGGTGGCCCAAGAATAACATTCACACACAAGGCCCAACGCAGAGCGGAAAGGCAACCTGCCGCCCACACAAGGGAGAGCAGACAGCACTGAATGACCTTCCATTCCAACTCCGAAACCACAGCCCTACGACAGAAGCCGGTGAATACAGCCATTGTCCAAGAATAGACCAACACAGGCATGCCGAGGAGACCGACCACAGGGCAGATAGCGCATATCACAGAAGCACACAACGGACGGGGAAGAAAGAAGAAAACACTCCCCCATGTCGGCCACATGCAAGTTAATTGGAAGGAGTCACACATCACTGACCTTGAACTGTCTGAGAAGCATGTGGGAAGAGGGCCCGTGTCCTCCAAACAAGCAAACAGAACACAAGTCCTGTCTCCCTATGACTACACAGAGCTCACAGCAACCTCGGAGCGTGCACATTGCAGACTGCACACACAGCCGGAGCACGCCACCACAATGCACCGCTGCGAAATGGCAACCGCAACACACCTACCCAACTACGCCGAACAGCTCAAGCTGTACAAAACCAACCTGTTCCATACATTGGGATGCGATCTCCTGTCCCTGCTGAACGTAAGTTACCGACTGACTTACCGCATCACATTGTTCAGCTGCGTCATGCCCGTCTTCTACTGTCGGAGGTGTCCCTACCAGCATCCCGTCGAGATATGCCTCTCCAACCCGGCATGTCTGAAGGCGGACCTGCTACCACTACTCCTCCCTCTGGACGCACACGACAGGGCCTGCTCTGCCTATGGGGGCATGGCGTATGTGGCCAACATCGCACCCGCACTGAAATGGGACCACTGTGCCTCCACACGACGGATCATCGAGAACAGCTACATCGAATGTCACCCAGCATGCCCCATCATGGTCCTCCAAGGGACAACTTACGAACAACACCTTGACAGCCACCATCCGCTACATTGGCTGGCAAACATGTACACCACCAATGACATGGAAGCCCTGCTGGGCGGCATCGCATACCTGACAACCTGTCAATTCGTCGGACCACAACGCAGGTTCCCCGAGTGACCTATGATGTCCAACCCCGCACCCATGCTTAGCTTCCGCACGGACTGGCCAGTCACCACCACAACAGCCATACCAAACGACCGGCAACTGTAACCACACCATCAACGACATCGCCATGACATCGGATATGACCGGGACATGCACACTGTTCCCCATCACATCCAGGAACACCGCATGCATCGTGGGAGGCAGTGGCATGGGCTCTGTGTATCGCACCCACATGGACGGAACTGCACGAACAACCAGGACACGACATGGATCCAGCGCCCATGGACACACACACCGCTCAGTGGACATGAATAGGTCGCCAAGAGTCTGTGGGTGCTGCACCCCTCCCACCCCCGCCCCGGGAATCCCATACCAGGACCTTTGCATGGACGACAAGTGCATACAACAACAACACGACCCCAGTGACTGTGACATGTCCAGTAACCACCACAGTGCAACAACAAGTGGCACGCCGCTGCATGCTACGCAAGCACATGCCCTGATGTCATCTCACATGCACGCGTGCATGAGGAACAACACGCAGCAAACCTGTCACATGGAACTGAGATGGACTGTGCCCATGATGCCAAGCGGTCTGGTAGGCTACATGTATACCGTCTGTGTCAAAGTCCGCAGCTCCGCAGCTATACGTAAATGTACATTAGCACAGCCTTGGCCAAGCAGATGTCACTCTGAAGCCCACATCCCACATGCAACAGCCAATCACATGTAACCCCACACCCTATCCCATTTGCAATCATGCTCAGTATATCCTCAACATGTATTCCGCTGCCAGTAGTGTCCACTATACTGCATCACAGAGGACAGAAGACTCAATATAATGTTTGAAACCAAAACTGTCTCCGCTGACTCATTTCACAAGTACGAATGAGAGAGGATGAGAGTATGTGAAGTACACGGCAGTCGTGACATGACCATGTAGTCCACTGGTATTGGATGTCAACGCAAATGAGTAGCACAACTGTGGAAGACACACATGTGTCGTGTGAAGTCGTATGGACGCAGTGCTCAGGTGGGTGGGTGTGGCGGGTAGATGCGCACATGCCAAGTTGGAGCACGCCGTGTCGGGAGGGGTCATGAACAGTACACCACCGCTTCCCTGGGCATTGTGAGAGGACACCTGTCGGGGGAGTGAACACGTGTGTGCACAGCAGCCGGGCACACGTACAAAGCGGTACCAGGCGCACCTCAGCCCACCCTCTGTGGACAAGCTGGATCCTGTTGTGCGCCCGCCATGCCCCTTGACAAGGCACACACAGCCCCAGTCGACCAGGTGTAACCCCAACATAGTCAATCCGCACAGGCGATACAGGGCACGGGATGGCAGTGGAGCATGGTGTGTGAGAGGTCTCCTCGCGCTCCTCCTGGTCATATCACGCAGGCAATAGAACCTCAACGTCTAGCATGGCACAAGTCAAATGGAAGTGTAGGGGGACGCACCACAGCACGAGCAGCACTGACGTCACGGGAGGTGGCTCGCACCATCCCATCCATTGCCCATTATACCAACCACGCCACATGCCATTGCGACTAAGTGCAAGCGCGTGCGCCACCACCCCCGAGCCCTCCCCAGAGAGGCCAAAGAGTGAATGTGTGGGCCATCAGTCACAGACGGACGCGGCATGGCCGCAAGGGCAGCCACAGCCACTGGGTGTCGCAGGTGGCGGATCCGGAAGGCGAAGACTGTGATGCATAGTCCATGCAGGCCGGGTCTCCATTTGGGGCACCACGCAGGTGGACGGCGTCCCGCAACACATCATACCCTGAGACAGCCCACTCGTGCAACTGGACCCACACATACACTCCTTGCCCTCTCTGGTGCGAGCTTGGGGCTGCCTGTGCAAGCGCTAGCCTCGCAGGTGCACATGCATATTGGGGGAGCGAGGGAGGACATGAGGGCTGGGGCGAAGATGACTGTATCACTGTCAGTGAGTACAAGGGATGACCCAGATGTGGAAAGGAAGAGACGTGTCCCGTGTGTACTGCAACTAGTCGCCAATCCAACTACCCCCCATGTCCGGAATGTAAGCCCGCACCTAGGCCCGCCCATCCGCCACATCGAATATACCACCAGCACGACAACCTTCCCATTCGAAACACTGACTGGGGGTGGCGACCAGTGAACAATCATGTGTAGCCTACCCACGCGTACATGTGGGCCCTCCATGATCCATGTCACCTGCGGCAAAGTCATGACATGCGCAATGAGGGAAGTGAGGAGAGCTGTCCGCCCCACGCACAGAAGGTGCATCAGCTCCACAGACCCAGCAGCGAGTCCAGCAGGGGTCACATGTGCAGGGGCAGCTGTGCCTGGTGTGAAGGCACATGCATATAGACAGCACATCGACCAATGTGTAGTCTGCCCACATCTACAGTCCATCATCATGCGGACATAGGAATTGAACACAGGGCAACACATCTTAGTGGGTGCACCCACCGTGACCAACAATGCGCAATCATCGACGTACCCGCCCTGTGCATGGCCCCCACCCAACAGACGCACATCCAGTGCCACCATCCCACACACACAAGCCTTCCACGGAACATGCTGTGTCCAATGGTCAGTACAGAGTCAGCGCCCATCTGGTGGATCCTGAACAGGAGACACATGCACACACATGCCAGCTCCCACTATGTACGTCTGCCACCTGGCACGTGCAATGTAACCTCTCACCTGTGACGTGTGACTGCAAGCACACAGCCGTCTTGGCATGGGGCTGTCAATGTGGACACCTGTCAATGTTTCGGGAGGTGTGATCCGTACAGTGCTGTACATAGGGTGCAGTGCTGACACCTACTACTGTCTCATATCCCCTCGTGCCACAGGTCCCACTTGTTTTGGCCGCTCAGCCTGTGCCCACATCGTCGTCGTCGTGTGCCATACTCATCCAGCCGCGGAAGCAGTTCCATGCTCAGCAGACATTCATGTTGCCGTGGCGTTGCCGCTTGACGGATATGCAGTCAGTCCCCATCAGCACGCCCGCAAGTCATTGGGGCCTAGATCCCCATGTGCATGCACATGGCAGTGGTATGTATCACTAGCCATTGCCATTGTTGGGAGACCTGTGTAAGTGTATTGTGGCCGTGCCGTCCCAGCTTGACAGCTGGGCTGTGGCTCATGTGCTTGCTCAGTCATGTCAGTGATGTGTATGCGAAATTGCTATGTGTCGTGTTGCTTTGACATGTGTCCTCTGCCATTGTCCCTAGGCGGAGACCGAACATTGACCGCCCATACCAATTGCTGGCGGACATGGACGATACAGAGGTTATTAGGAAGTTTCGGCTGGACAGGCCAAGCCTGCATCGACTGTGTGCCATGTTAGAACCCCATCTCCGTCCCCGCAGGGTGTATCCCTACTGCTGTCACCCCCACGGCTAAGGTGATGGCCGCCATGCATTTCTTCGCCACTGGGTCATTCCAGCACACAGTGGGCATTGGAGGAGGGATGTCCCAGCCCATGTTCAGCAAGGTGCTGAGGGATGTACTGGCAGCCATGATGCTGTACCGAAACAGGTACATCCGCTTCCCCAGGGCTCGTGAATTGGCGGCAGTGAAGGGTGCATTCTATGCCCTTGGCAGAATCCCACACGTCGTTGGAGCCATTGACTGCACACATGTCGGCCTTGTTCCACCACAGGCCACTGAGCACCTGTACCGCAACAGGAAGCACACGCACTCCCTGAATGTGCAAGTGGTGTGCCTTGCGGACATGGTGATCACCCACGTGTGTGCAAAGTTCCCAGGCTCGGCCCATGACCGCACACATAATGCGCAACAGCATCTTGCCACGACTGATGTCCAATATGCAACAGGATCGTGCCTGTATTGTCGGTGAGTATGTGGAGTGGTGTAGCGTGCTGGTTGTGCGATGCTGTCCCCTGTCCAGTTGGAATTGCAACGGTTCTCTGTGTCCCTCACACCCAGGTGACTCTGCGTACCCGAATGGGGCATGGCTGCTCAGTCCATTGAGGAATCCTCGCACCCCAGCAGACGATCGCTACAATGAGGCACATGGGAGGACCAGACGTGTGGTCGAGCGTACCTTTGGCCTCCTCAAGTCCAGGTTCAGGTGCCTGGACCGCACCGGGGTGCGCTGGCGTACTCCCCACAGAAGGTGTGCCAGATAGTGGTGGCGTGCTGCATGCTGTACAATCTGGCCATTCGGAAGCAGATCCCCCTCATCGTGGATGACGGAGATCAACCAGGGCCCCAGCCCGCAGACCAGGACAGCTCGAGTGAGGAGGACAGCGGAGAGGAGGAAGCTGGTAATGTGCGTCAGCAGCTCATCGCCCGCTACTTCACTTGACGGTGAGTGTCCATGTACGACGGCTGATGTGGCTGTATCTGTGCAGGTGTGTGTGTGCTGTGTCAGGGTGGCCGTTTGTTCACTGCGTGCTGTGTGTCAACGCTCCATGGCCAGGGTAGTATGCCACTGTTGGTGGCTGTGGCATTGTGCCCTATTGCTCTGTGCGATGTGTGTACATTGCTTGTAGTTGTTGACATGTACTGTGTGATGGGTGTGTGACACACTCATTGAATGTGCTCCTGTTCTGTCTCCCACCCCTAGGTCCCTACAGATCCCTCCGGATTCAATTGCCATGCCACGCATCAGGTGCCTTTCCGCCCAAGGTGGCCGTTGTATTCCGTACAAATAAAACACAGGGCACAAACAGCAGTTAGTGAAAAAGGTGCATTTATTACAAACTGTGACATGTGATTGTGTGTAAGGTGATGACAAAAGTGGTGCGTGCAGTGACAATGAGCTGTCGGTCATGGCTGCGTGATGATCAGGGTGTACCCACTGGGTCTATGTCCATAGTCCAACACACACATGCCATCCAGATGGCTGTGTGGAGTGGGATCGTAGTCCAAGTCAATGCAGTGGCTGGTCAAGGAAGGCTGGCGGAAGGCTGGCTGGCTGCCTCACTTGCGTTTGGAGCGTGCGAAGTCCTCCCGGGAGATCTGTTTCCACTTCGGACGGCCCCTTCCACGTTTGCGAGGGGGTGCCTGCTTGCGACATGCTGGTGGTTGAGGTGTGCTCACTGGCTGTGGACGCAGGGGAACTGGACACTGCTGCTCCACCCTGCGCCCCGGCAGGTGGTGGCAGAGGGGGAGCTGCTGTCCCTGGCTGTGACCTCACCGCCACCACCAGCTGGCCCATGAGGTCCACGATTTGGCCCATACGGGCGTCCATGGACCTCAGCACCCCCAGCACCTCACGCGTGTCTGAAGCAGACCGGACCCATTGTCCTTGGGCCTCTTCATAGGCCCCAAGGACTCTGGCCATTTGAGGCAGGGCATGGCTCCCAGGGAGGCTGGCGTTTCCCTGACCCTGCTCCTCCTACCAGTCCTGCTGCCACCGGCCTGCCCACTAGCCACATTGCTCACCACGGTCCTCGCTGTGGCTCCCAGGGTGGATCCAGTCGGCCGGGCCACCACCTGCGCTGGGGCTGGTGCCAGCGAAGACGTGGTGGTGGTGGCGGCAGTGGTGGTCGGTGCGGCGATGGTGGCGGTTGCGGCAGTGGTAGTGGCCACAATGACCGTGGGTGTGGCCGCAACGACAGTGGCAGCAGGGGGCTGGGAATGTTCAGCAGCCCTGGATGATGGGTTGGTGGGTAGGAGGGGTCCTGGGGAGCGGCTGGGCCCTGCCACACCAGATGGGCCTGCTTGGTGGTCCGTGTCCGAAGAGGAGGACAGATCCTCCAGATCCGTGTGTCCTCATTGGGGGCTTGTAGGCTGGCTGTGCTGGCTGCTGGCTCCATCCCCAGCATCCAGCAGTTCGTCACCTGTGGAGAGAATGAGATTTGTTATTGTGTTGCACCTGGCGAAGTATGTATTTGTCGTCTGACATTAACAGTTCGTGCAATCTCGTACATGGGTTTCCCGGAGGCGTGTGTGTGGCTGTAGCATCTGTAGTTGTGTGTGCTTGGCAATGGGACTGTGGCCTGTGCACATGTGGCATGGGACGGATTGGCCATGCCGATGGGTGTGTTGCTGTGCCCCTACTTATTGTGACTCTGGTGTATGCGGGCTCCTGGCCCATCCTGGGTCTGGTTTGTACTTTGCTTTTGGTGTTCAGATGGGACGCTTAGGAACGCATATGGCAACATGGGGGCCATGCCCCAGATTCGCATTTGGGAGGGAATATGCTTTTGGGGTTCAAATGGAACGCTTAGGAACGCATATGGCAACATGGGGGCCATGCCCCAGATTCGCATTTGGGAGGGGATATGCTTTTGGGGTTCAAATGGAACGCTTAGGAACGCATATGGCAACATGGGGGCCATGCCCCAGATTCGCATTTGGGAGGGGATATGCTTTTGGGGTACATGCTGTGAGCCATGGGTGCCGAACGTGACATGTGTTGTGGCAGCATGACAGTGCATGGTTTGAGGTGTGTGCATGCTTGACATGGCCTGCATATTTGCTGTCTGTTGTGATTACTGGACATGGCATTGGACGCATCGTTATGAGTGAGTGATGGTTGTGTGCCAGCCAACGTATTGCAGTTGTCCCATCTCCTTGGTGTGCGTGCTGCCCTGTGCCATGTGCATCACTGCAGTGCTCGGGGGGTGTGGCCCATGTTGTGTGTTGTTTCTCACAGTGTGTCGTGCGCTTCATTGACTTCTGGCACATGGTTGGTCATGGGCATGTATCTTAGCGTGACTGCTGTATGTGTGGCAGCTGTGCGGATGACATGCCTTTCATGAGACTGGGGCTGACGGATGGGATGGATGGTATGTTGTATGTGCATGGTGTGTCTGTGAGTTTGATGGGTTCAGTGGTGTTCGTGTGCATTTATGTTGTTCCGCTCTGTTGCGTCTAGTGTTGTTTGTCTTACATAGGCGTAGTTGTGGGGTGTGTGGTTGACAGGCAGTAGGGGCTACATGGACAGGACTTCAATGGTGTTTCGGTTGTGTGTGATGAGTTGCACAGTGGCTGCCGTGTGGGACTATATTCAGTGTGGCTTGTGCATGCAGACGTGGCTCCTTGGGTGTTGCTATGTCTGTGATGGGTCATGTGGGGTGTGAGTCTGTTGTTCATGTCCGTGTGCACATTGTTCACTTGTTCGTGACGGTGGGCGGTGCTGCGTGTTCGTCTGCTACGTGACATGTCCCATGTGTTGGTCGTGTTACGGTCCTCATGCCTCCAGTAATCCAGCCCTGTCCAGTTTCCCACCTGCAAGTTGTTCGTGCGTGCACTGTACTGGATGCCACATGGCTCTAAGCGGGGGTGCTCCATGTTGCAGGTCTGTGGGGGTGGGGGGGTGTTGTGGGTCGTGGGGGTGGCTGGACACCCACTGACACCGATTGCTGTGGACCGTGATGTCTGCCTTTCGGCTGTCGTTGTGCACTGCGGTGGCTGACACGTGGCTGTGGGGTGTGGGGATGCTCCTCCTTGCTGTGCTGTGGGACTGGGGCCTGGTGTGTGTTGTACTTGGGCTGTCCACCCTCCCACCCACTGCACTTTGTGTTCCTGCCACTTACCTGTTACTTGTCGGTTAGTGCAGCTGTGGCGGACACATGGGTGTGGTGGGTGCTCGTTGTGGCGCTTCTGGCATATTTGGGGACCTGTTGGTGGTTACGTGGCTGGCTGAGTGTACACATGTCCCCACGCATCTTACAGTTGTTCGGTTTGGGCTGTGTGTGGTGGTGTCTGTTGCATGTGTGTGTGATGTGTTGTGTATTGTGTGCTGGACATGGGGGTGTTTGTCCCTGGGAGCTGTGGCATGGTAGTTGCGCATGTGAGTACATAGCGGTGTGCTGGTATACATTAGTTTGTACTTACCAGCCTCCACTCCCCCTGCTAATCCGGCGAGGATCTCCGGATGTATTACGACTCGCACCTTCTCCTCCCACGCTTTGAAGGTCTTAAAGAGCGCGGGATTCCCTCCGCCAGTGACGGCAGCCAGCTCTCTGTTTTTGCCCTCCTTCTTCTTGACCAGGCTCTTTACGTCATTCCAACGTTTGTTTATTTCACCTCTGTTCCTGGGCAGGGTCCCGACTGCATTGACCTGGTCTACGATTCGGTTCCACATTCTGTTTCTGGTGGCTAGTGGTGTGTGCTGGACCATGTTCCCATAGATTTGTGGGTACACCTTGATGATCACGTCGACCATGACCGTCAGCTCAATGGGCGTGTACTTGGGCATTCTTTGTGGTGCCATGGTGTTTGTGGTGCTGGTGCGGTGTGTGTTGTGTAATGTGCAGGGGGTTTGTGGTGCCGGTGTTTGGTGGTGGTGGTGGTGGTGGTGGTTGTGATGTGTGCGTTTCTGTGGTGTGCTGCTGTCCTTGCTGTGTCACTGTGTCCTCTCCTCTCCTCTCTGGTTTGCAATGTAGCAAGGGGTTGTGGTCTGTGGGAGTGCTGCTTTTGTACTCACCTATGTGGGTGTGTCCTCATGGTCTGTTGTTTTCAGGTGTGTTGTGTCTGGGGTTCTGGCCTTTGTATTTTTTGTTTGTCCGGGGGTGTTTTCGGGATGTGTACTGTGCTTGTGTATTTGTGCGTGCCTTGCTGTGTGGACTTGTTGGCCATGTTGTGTGCTATTGGTTTTGTGTGCGGATGGTTTCTGTGCAGGTACGTTGGCGCCATGGCTTCTGCCGTGTCGATTCTCATCGGCGTTGTTTGCGCTGGCGGGCGGTATATTTGTGGTTTTCCGCGCTCATGTCGGTGCGATCGTAATTTCACGTGCGGTGTGTCGGCCGTGAGGGCGGGCGGTTTTGTGTTGTCGTGCGTGTTTCCGTCCGTGGCGGGCGGTTTGACTCCGACTCGGACGTTGGCGGGCGGTATTTTGTGTGATTTTTCCGCCGATGGCGGTTTCCGGTTTGTGTAATCGTAATGGCGTGGTCGGTGTTCAGGCGGTGTGTGCGGGCGGATTTTTGCCGCTTCCATGCCTGGCGGATTTATTTACGCCGGGTATCGTAATGGGCCCCTTAGTTATTAAATTTCAATTAATACAAACAACAATTTAAATGTAAATAAAAAATGTCATCTTAGAAACAAAATATCACAAACACAGTAAAATAAATTAACCTTTTTACAACAATAATACATATAACAACATTACACATAATTACTAAATGATAAATTACATATAACCCTTAAACAATCTACAAATGATAATACATTTTAATTTTCCTATTAAAACGAAACTGCATATTAAAATTAATAAAACATTACGATTACACAATAATTAATTCATTACATAATATACATCAATAATACATAAGTAATAATCATATACTATTTAATGTATAAAAATAGCATTCAATTAAAATACTTTTAATTTAAATTAACTTCCCACAGTATTCCCCTACAAACCCAGGAACCTGCAACTAAAATATACCTTAAATAAATCAGTAATAAACTATTTACATAATTAAAATCAAAGAAATAATTAATGAACAATTAAAAACTAATTAGCACATATTTATTTTTGGAACATAATAAACATCCCACCCTATACCCCTACAAACCCAACAACATCCTACCAAAATATAAATTACTATTACTAGTAATAAAATCAATAAGCAGTACAATTTCAATTATAAAATCAAAATCCAACACTTCAAAATAATTACAAAATAAATACTCAATTAACAGTAAAAATCAAATTAACAATAATTAAAAATTATTACAAGTTTAAATAACTTCCCATCTTAACCCACAACAAACCCAACAACCCACCATGACACTATAAATTACCAGTAATGCTACAAAAATACTAAGGACCTGATTACGTTGTCAGTCGGAGTTGACTCCTACTGACATCGCAGTGGAATTGGGACCGACCGACCTCCAGTGGGAGGTCCCGACTGCATTATTATGATGCGACCACACATGGTGCTGTGGTCAGAACAAGCTCCCATAGAGAAATGGGAGTTTGTGTAAATCCCTGCAGCCTGTGGCAGGCACCTCACGATGCCTGCTTCAGGGTGCAGGGATTACTAGGGGGGCACCATAAGTGCCCCTCATGCTCACAACTGTTGGCCACGGAAGCAAGGGGCCCTACTAGGGGCCCCCAAAGTCGCTTTCCGACAGCCTTTCCATGTCGGAAAGGCCGGCATGGAAAGTCTGTGTGAAACCGACAGCGTAATCCCGAGGGCGGAAATGCCGTCCTAAAGAGATTATGTTGCGGTTTCAACTAGCCGAAGGGGCTCCTTGAGCCCATCGGAAGCCAGCCGGAATGAATAGCTGGTTTGACTTCTGACCACCTACATTGTAATTAGGCGGTCAGAAGTCAAACCAGGGATGTCGGTCGGAAAGCCTCCGAACTGCGGTCGGAAGCTTTCCGACTGATATCATAATAGGGCCCATAATCACTTAAAATTACAAACAACATTTTATAAAACAACTATACCAACAATACTGTTGGAAATGGTCCTTTCTGCAGGGCCACCACAAACCTTTTGTCTTCCTCCTCTCCTTTTTGCTGAATTATTTTTGTTGACTTGACGATTCTGGGCATTTTACCACTGCTTACCAGTGCTAAAGTGCATATGCTCTGTTCTCTAAACATGGTAACATTGGCTTATCCACAATTGGCATATTTAATGAACTTATAAGTATATTAGTTATAAGTAGTAAATTGCACTATTTGTGCCCAGGGCTTGTAAATTAAATGCTACTAGTAGGCCTGCAGAACTGATTGTTCCACCCACTCAGTAGCCCTTTAAACATGGCTCAGGCCTGGCACTGCAGAGCCTGTGTGTGTAGTTTTAAACTGCCATTTCAACCTAGCAAGTTAAACTACTTGCCAGGCCCAAATCTTTATTTTTATTACATGTACAACATCCTTAATGCAGGCCCTAGGTAGTCCCATGGACAGGATGCAGTGTATTTAAAAAGTAGGACCTGTACTTTTAAGTTTTACATGTCCTGGTAGTGAAATACTCTTAAATTTGTTTTTCACTACTGCAATGCCTATCTCTCCCAAAGGTTAACATTGGGATTGCCTTACACACCTTTTAAGTGTTATTTCCAATTGGGAGCAGATGGAAATTTGGAGTTTGGTGTCTCCGGGCTCACAAGTTAAAATCACAAGTTTGATTTTAAATTGTAAGTCTGAAAATCACAATTTTAGAAAGTTGGCATTTTCTTACTTTAAGTTAAACAAAGAAGGACGAACCCTCTGTGTGGATGTGGTACAATCACTAGGCTGGTTGGTACAAGGACCCACTAGGTTAGTTTAAAAGACCCCTCAATTCACATCACATACTCACACCAAACCAGCTCCGCTGTAACTAGGCGTCGTAGCACAACCGGGCGGCATTCGGCCACCCGGTTGGGACCCCAATGATGAAGCATGACACCAACCAGGTTGGTGTGTGAGGGGTCTTTTAAACTAACCTAGTGGGTCCTTGTACCAACCAGCCTAGTGATTGTACCACATCCACACAGAGGGTTCGTCCTTCTTTGTTTAACTTATCATTATACCGGGGATACGAACGCACCCCATATTTCCCTTGCTCTCCCATTGTTTTGTTATATTTTCTTACTTTAACCATTCTGAGCCTCTGCCTGTCTCTCAGTGCACATTTGGATTGGGGGACGACTGGGCTTTGGGCATTCCCTCAAGACTGTCACAAAAAGGGAGAAGGATGTGACATTTGCATCCTGAGCGCCCATCGCCAGGTTGATGGGCCTTCCTAAAGTAGATTGGGAGGGAGGAACTGACACTTGCACCTGTATAGGGCTGTGCCTTTCCCCACACAAAGAGCAGCATACCCCCCTGTAGTGTGTCTGGAGCCAGGGCAGGAAAGACAGGGACCTTGTGATCTTCAAAGGCCTTTTTGATGTCCCTACCACTTCAAAGGCACATGTGGGTATAAGTACTGGACCACTGACACCATCAAATGAGAACTTTACTGGAACCAAGGACATTTTGCCTGGAAGAAGAGCTGCTGTGCTGTAGGAGGGACAGCCACTTTGGTGCTTGCTCTGCTGTGTTGGCCTGCTGCCTGCTGATTGCTGTGCTACAGGAGGGACTGTCATTTTGCAACTTGCTCTTCTGTGTTGGCCTGCAGCCTGCTGCTTCTTGCCTGGAAGTACGAGGGGCTGGACCTGCTCTCTAAATCCATGAACCCAAGATTCTCCAAGGGCTTGAAGCCTTGCCTCCTGTTTTCTGAAGTCCTAGGGACACAAAAGACTTCTTTCAACTCTTCTGGTACATCTGGACTCTGCCATCTGTGGGACCTACCATTGCCTGAGGTACCCCTTCCAGTCCTAGGGCTCAGAAGTGGGTTTTGCATCTGTTTTAACCCTCAAAGTCGAAGCAGCAGCGACTTTGCGCCGATTAGCACTGACGCATCACCCTCTGATGCCCACGCAACGGCTGCTCGACAACAGCATTTTCACCTCCGACATGGCTTGAGGATGACAGCGATCATACCACTGATGCCGCTTGATGACGACGGCCTCATAACTCGACAATGACAACGATTTTAACTCTAAAGCCACTTGATGATGACTCAGCGCCTCCTTGTTTAACAGAGCTTGAAGATGACGCAGACACCACTCTGCGTGGCTTGATGGTGACGCAGCAGCCTCTCAACGTCAACACCGGGGTATTTCTTCAGCCGGACCTGTCTGACTAAAAAACAATTTCAATGTAAATTAAAAAAATCATCTTAGAAACAAAATATCACAAACACAGTTAAATAAATTAACATTTTTACAACAATAATAAATATAACAACATTACACATAATTACTAAATGATAAATAACAAAAACCTTAAACAATATACAAATTATAATATATTTGTATTTTCTTATTAAAACGAAATTGAATATTAAAATTAATAAAACATTACAACAATTACACAATAATGAATACATTACATAATATACATAAGTAATACATAAGTAATGATCATATGATACTTAATGTATACAAATAGCATTCAATTAAAACACTTTTAATTTAAATTAACTTCCCACCCTCTTCCCCTACAAACCCAGGAACCTGCAACTAAAATATACCTTAAATAAATCAGTATTAAACTATTTACATATTTACAATCAAAGAAATAATTAATGAACATTTAAAACCTAATTAACATCGATTTATATTTTTGTAAATTAATAAACTTCCCACCCTATACCCTTACAAACCCAACAACATCCTACCAAAATATAAATTACTATCACTAGTAATAAAAATCAATAAACAGTACAATTTCAATTATAAAATCAAAATCCAACACTTTAAAAAAACTTACATAATAAATACTCAGCTAATAAATTAATTAACAGTAAAATCAAATTAACAATAATTTAGAAATATTTCACATTTAAATTACTGTAGCCAGCCTGCTCTCCATCACGGTCGGCCTGAACTTTGGATTTGTACTGGTCCCTTATAACCTCAAGTAACCATTTGACCGCTATTGTCTTGTAAGCACTGTTTTTGCGTTTGATCTTTAAAAATTCATATCTCAAGTTCTACTTATTGGGTTTTTGTTGTTTTGGTCTCGTTTAACTCAGAACAATATTCACTAATTGTCTGAACTGGTGTGGAGTCTTTTTGTGGTGTTTTCACTGTGTTACTTTTTAAGTGTTGCACAAATACCTTACACATTGTCTTTTAAGTTAAGTCTGACTGCTCTGTGCCAAGCTACCAGAGGGTGAGCACAGGCTAATTTAGGGTGTATAGCTGACTTACCCTTACCAGAGTGGTGTCTCTACTTGGACAGGGTGCATACCTCTGCCAGCTAGAGATCCCAGTTCTATATTGTTTACCACTATAGTACTATAAAACAATATTAAAAACAATATTCTCAAAAACTATATTGCTTAGCAAAAAAAAGATATTCTTGAAAACGATATTCTATACCACAGTATTTTTGCAGCACAATACTTTTTTTCGATATTTATGTTTTCCGATATTATGAACTTGATATTTTGTCCAAACACCCAATTGATGAAAAAAGATTCCCTGTCCACTACAAATGTCTTTTATTTCATTAGAACAATTTAATAACATATAGGTGCTTGAACTGAAATCCAGTTCAGCTCCTTCAGCTGAGTTCTACTTTGGCATATCTCTAGGTATTTGTGTGGATTTTTATTATCCATGGGCACATATTCCCTGCATCCTTTCAGTAGTTAGTGGTTGTTGAGTATATCACTTCACATTTTGTGACAGCAATATGCAGCAGGATTGTTTTTCCTATAATTTACCCAGCTTTCAGGAATCACCCTTGTCAAGTAAACCAAAGTAGTGAAATCAACAGCTAGCAACAATCAATCCAAAAGGTCCAAAAGGATAGCCTTTCTTAAAACACACATAGGTTTGAGCAACCATCAGATTACCTCCTGCTGCAGACGAAAACAGGATGACATTCATAAAAGATATATATACTCAAAAAACTGAGGAAAAATTTGAAGGAATACTTATGGGCAAAATCAAACATTAGAACTGACAAACAAGTAAAAATGCCAAATTACTTTATCTCAATGAACTGTGAAAGGCTTTGATAGTTATTGATCCTCAACCCCCTCCTGCCACTGGGATATTAGAATGAGAGTGTCAACCACTAAGACCTGTAATATGTGTATCAGTTGTCACCTTTTTCACCCTTATGTTACACAGTCTCTATAATGTTCTGGATATTTGCTTGTTCAAATTTTTGAGGATAACAGTTTTTCTCAAGCTATTAGAAGGCTTGCTCCTTCCTGATTAAAAACATGTAAAAACTTTAGCTTTAATTGAAAGCCAAAAAGTCAACTGTGTCCTTGTCTCGTTCATTGACTACTTGTCAGCAGATTTGCAGTACAGCATCAAGAAAGCAAATAAACCTTAGCAAGAACAATAGTGTAAAAATGTCTGACAATAATTGATATTTCCAATAAAAACCTTACATGGTTACCTCAAATGAAGACCATAGATTTGTGGTGAACGTTGTTCACTGCACAAAGTAAAAGTAATCCTAAAAAACAATTGTGTGTTCTTAAAATGTATATTGTGAAGTGAAAATCTACATTTGTACATTTCTGTTGCTGTCAGCACAGCATGGAATGCTGTATTCCCCATGTATGTCAACATCATAAGCATAACTGCACAAAGGTTTTGCCTCTTGGAATGTGTTGCTCAGTGTTATTTGGTTGATAATGTACTCCTCTTATAATAGAGCTATGGTTTCATCTTGAATTAAATCACGTAGCATTCACAGGAAAGTCACAGATCAACAACGTCCTCCTATTCAAGAAGCAGAAGCAATAGAGGCAGCAGAAGTAGCAGCAGTATGATATCCAGTTTTGCTTCAGGTCATGAGGTTAGTACCGAGTTTTTTCATTTGAATTCATAATAATGTCTCTGATTGTTGGTAATCGTACTTGATTGAGTCCATCAGTGAGTTACACGAGTCATTGCAGGGAACAATTGCTAATAGTAAATTTTTCTGAGTCATAGAAAGGAACCATGGTCTCAGAGATATAAAAGATTTTTACTTCTACAAATCAAGTGGTGAGGTGTAGAGTTGCCCACAAACTTTTCAGAGTGGTCAGCTAATGTTAAGTCTCTTACTCCCTCTGCGGCTGGGAAGGGTTTTGACCTGGCAGGATATTAGATTTGAGGAGCTACCTTACTTGTTCTTCTGAATTATCTGGCCAAGTGGACTGTAAAAGACAGACAATTGATGGACTGTAGGGGCCATATTAACTAAAGTGCCCAGGGGGTACAACAGGAGTTTGCGCCCGTTTTGCGCAGCCCTGGGGCACTTTCGTATTACAGAAGGGGCTGAAGATGGTTGTGAGGCCCCTTCTGTAATACCAATAGCGCTGGTACACATAAAGCGCCAGCACTAACTTCAAGGGGGCATTCCCTCATTTCAATGAGGATGTGCCCCGTGCAAATGAGGGAATCCCTTTGTATTACCAACATGGGCGCAGAGGCAAAAAAGCCCTCAGGAGGTGCACTGAGAGTGCACCATCTTAAATGTGGTGCACTGTCAGTGCGCCCCCTGATGTCAGCCCTCTGGAGGGGGAAAGGGGATCCCATGGACCCCCAGACATGGCCTTGCAGGCGAGTGCAGTCACTGACTGCACTCACCTGCAAGGGGACCTATAATCCCCTTCAAAAGCGCAGGCGGGTTGCTGCCTGCACTGTAAAAACATAGAGCGGCTGTAAAGTAACCCCTCCGTTTTTCACAGGAATGCGCTGCTCCCAGGACAGCAAGAGCGTGCGGCAGCCCTGGGGGCAGTGCATTCATGGTAATAGGGTGCATTTTCACTGTTTGCGCCCAGCTCACCTTTTTAAAGGTGCGCCCAGCACAAACAATAAAAATGTGCAATTACCATAATACGGCCGCAGATTTAAGTGAATTCTGGTTTCCTTGCACAAACAGCTCCACATTGCAGTCAGATAAGGCACCAAAAGGCACCTTCATTCTGCAAGAAGCTAAATCGTGATGCTGAATTTGCCAATGTTTGTAGGAGAGCTCATCACTCCATGGATGACAATGGTGCAAGTGAAAAGAGCTCTTCTGATTCTTTTCCAACAATTTGGGGTTCTTCTTTTTCCAAAAACTGCAACTGAATTTGTGGGCAGAATCTAGTAGGAGCACACCCATGTCCTATTGGTTAATGTTTCAGCCTAGTGGTTAATTTTTCAGGTCTTCGAGGCACAGATCATAGTGTTTCCTGGCAGTTGCCCCATTTCTTAAATAATATGGTAGTGCAAAAATAGTGAAGAAGGTAAGTTGTAGCTGCTGATGAGTTCAGTTGCCACTGTGCCTGAGAAACTAATATGCCCCCGGCTCCGTTGCCTGCAAAGATGTCTGTTCTTTCCTCATTGTGAAACCAAACACATAGTTATCTGTCATTTAAGGGGAACCACTCAGGGGCCGATTCCGATCTCGGCCGGTAGGGCTCCGAATCGGATTCGGCTTTACCGGATCCGATTCGGAGCCCTGTTTCCCGACCGAACCGTACGCGGGTCCGGCCGAGCGAGTACGATGCGAAATCGCCGACCGACTCGTCCGGGTGTCCCGACCGCTCCGACCGACTCGCTCGGACTCAACTCGCACCGCGCAATGGAGACGTTTCCCGGCCGGGTAAGTACGATGCGCGCCGCGAGCAGTCCGACCGAGCCGCGCACTCCGGCTCATAAGAGCTGTCGGAGCCGTACTTTGGGGGTCCGTGTCGGACCCCCTGTACGCGTAGCCGCGCGAGTCGCACACAGGGGGACCCATGGGTCCCCCCTACCTGTGCGTGTACGGCACGAATCGCTTCGCCGTGTACCCGCTGTAGGGGGCGCCCTTGTCCGACTCGCACCCATTGAGTCAATGGGAGCCCGCGTACGCGTTGTACGACCGGCTCCCATTGACATCAATGGGAGTCCGACCGACTCGAGTCCGATAACATACGGACGCATCGTACTCGTTCGGTCGGACTGCACGGGTCCGATTCGGTCGGAAATCTCTCCGGGTCCGGCTCGGTCGGAGAAATTTACGGCCCGAATCGGAATCGACCCCTCAGTGTCTTTAACCAATTATCTGTGCTGGTCTCCGAGCGAGCAACAAGCCCTTCCATTTTATGTATATATCTACCGGATAGACAATTGTGTGTAACAACCTAATCTCAGAGGTTCCCAGAGAGATCAATTAGAATCTATGCGAATTATCACGTCCCCTGTCCAGGTGCTTCACAAAATACAAATTTGGAAAACGATAACAAAGTGGTCATTCATATAATTTGAGTTTTAGATCAATGTTTTATTAGCTTCCAACAAGATTAAATATAAAAGCTGCCTCCAAAGGGATTTGAACAAAATGTTGTATTTCAGTTTAACAATTAAAATGTATAATATGTGTAGGCCCAATAGGCACAATGTCTTGGCTTACCCAGCACAAAGGCCTTTTCAGAGTGAGTAATGTTTTATGCTGATTAATGTACAGTCTTTCTATAATACGTGTGTTTGTTTTCTGTTCACCACAACAATGCTGCCTAGATTTAAAAAAGTGAGATCTTTGCAATTTATCCCTGGGACATCGTAAGTACTGAATTTGAGTTTTTTTCGGGTTGCTGGCACTAGGAGGAACAGTTTGGTATCTATAGGTACCCATGTTTTTTGTCCCTTGTTTACTTAAGATTTCAGAATGGGCTGTTCTTTTTATCCTTATTATTCCTGGATTGTGTCTCTATTGAAGTCTATGATGAAAACAACATGTGATGGTTCAAGCAGACTTCTGCCACGTTTTCCTTCCATGAGGCTCTAAGGAAGGGATTAAATTGACCAATAATGTCTCTAGAACTAATGCATATTACTGCCCAATCTCTTTTGCGCAAACATCACAGTTAGTAGCTTCAACTTAAGACGTGTTAATCATGCTCGAATTGGTCTGCAGTCTCCTTTTGGAGTGAGAATGTGATTCGCGTTTGTTCTAATTAATCATTTGTGTACTCAATCAGAAATTTGGAGAAAAAAAACCTTGAGTCAATAAGATTAACAGGGCTGTGTGATTGGCACACTGTGTTTGCCCTTCTTGCACATTGGAACCTTTATAACACTGTCAATGACATGTAAAAGCCAGAGTAACTGGCAGTGTTCGATGAGATATTCTAGCAGCAGATTTGGTACTCCATATTTTTCGATGATTAATATTTCAGCAGTTCTAATTAATTTCTTTTCTATGAATTTGAATGGAATGTCCTCTGTTTCCCTAATGGAAAACACATAAGCCCAAACTGGCATTTTCCCAGGAGGCTGGAGGGTGGGGGCTGGTCGTGGTGCATGTGGGGACTGGTTTGGTGCTGGGGCTCAGGACAATTCTGGTTGTCAAACGGGTTTTAAAAACCAGCTTCAAAGAGGCTTTGCGCGTACCAATCAATGATAAGTATCTTCCTGAAATTGGTTTATAGTCCCTAAGTCCGACATACAGAGTGTAATTGCCGACAAGCGATGAGCACCAAATATAGTTTGTTTTTCAGAATGTTGAATGAAATGATGGGAACTACTGTCATAGGAGAGTGGAGCGGGCATATATTTTACGGACACATAGCTCTGGCTTGATCAGAGATTGTGGGGTTCTGCCCTACATCATGGCTTCAACCACCATGAAGTGTAGCTATCAATTGTGCAGGAGATACAGTGGCACCAGGTCCAGGCCTGATGGACCCACAGATTCCACAGTATTTATTAACCTGCTACTTATTCTCCTTTCTCGCCATAAAGCCTATCACACCATTGCTAAACCACTGCTCTTAGGGCCCAATTATGACTTTTGACAGTGGGGGCGTGGGCAGCATGCCACCGCCTTGCCCCCGCACTGCCAAGAGTCGCCGCCGCCCGCCTGCCACATTACAACTTAAAAGTGGTCTGGGGGGTCGGCGGTGTGGCGGTTCCCGCTGTGGTGCCTCTTTCAAAGGCGGCGGTGCCTTTGAAAAAGGCACCACAATGGGAACACCACACAAAGTTCCTGTACGGCATGGACTGTAATGTTAATGCCGTGCAGGAACTGGTGTGTTTGCAGACAGGGGTGTAGATGTTGTTCCCTCCTGTATGCATCCACAGAGCGTGAGGCACCAGGGTTTTCTCTCCACCACGGTTTTCAAGGCAGTGGAACTGCCATGAAAATCATGGCAGAGAGGAAACTTGAAATATACTTGGCAGGACCACGGAGGTCCCGCCAAGCATATTGCGGCCTCTGGAGCGCCGCACCACCTCTAGGGAACATGGTGCCCTGGCGGTGGTGGAGGTCCTATGGCAGTCCAGCCACCCAGGTCATATTGGGGCAGTCGGATCGCCGGTGCGGTGGTGGCTGGTTCACCACCGCCTTGCCTGAGTCTGGCAGTCCTCGGACCACCAGACTCGTAATTGGGCCCTTAGTGTGTGCTTGAGACTGCAGAGGACCCTCTTTAATACAGTGATGTTCTAGCTGTTACTTCGCTCATTTAAAATATATGGAACTGGCTCGCACTTAGTGTACTGGCTTGCTGCGGTTCCTCTCTGCATAAAGTATGTGGCCTGGTCTGACAACATTTTCTTATGGTTCCCAGACCACCACTGAATTCAAATAGCTTGTGGGATTTTGCATTGAAGGTATGGTGTCAATGTCTCTGCGCTCCTTGTGACAATCCCCCCAAGAGGTTTCTATTTTTTGTCATTTGCCTATTCTAAAGTTCTAGCCAAAAGTGCTGTCTCCATGCAAATATTTTATTTGTATTTATTTCTTCTGAACTGTTTCTCTTGTGAGTGCAACGTTTCACTCCATGACAAAGCTTTCATGCTTATTGCATCAAATTATACTATTTTATTTTTGATTTGTCACCCTAAAACGTATTTTATTTCATTGAGTTTGTATGTCATGCACACATGTGCAACACGTTTCAAAACGCTTAAAATTGATAAACATCCCTTAAAGTAATTCTGACTGAGTTTTCAAGTATTATAATTTGCAGGCTGCTGTATACAATGACATCCATGTCAGGGCTTGCATACAATTCTGCTATTTGTCATTCTTCTTCCTGGACTCCATGATAATCTGCATAGTGTTTCTTGAATTTTTAGTGACTGTCCCTTAGGGAAGCGTTATACACACACACACACACCAGGAATTATTTGCTGCGCTACCATAAGTGAGAGTGACAAATACCAACACAATATAGCAAATCCACCCTCATCCCCTGAAAAGTAGAGTCGTATCAGAATTCTTCAATGGGAGACACAAGCCTGAATGAAGAGAGAGATTTGTTTAATTCACTAACTCTGAAGTCAGAATATTTTATTGTTATGGAAACTATTGCAAAATAACATTACCAATGCCATATTTTCTGATTTTTACAAACACCATGAAGACTCACAAGCATAAAAACATTTTAGTGGCACTCAAACAATGTGTCATGTATCATGTCACAGGTACATAACTGGAGGCCAGGCAAGGGAACTTGTCAGGTAGATAAATAGGCTGCAGTTCCTAGAGGTATGATAGTAATTAAAGAGTACTTTTCAGAAAATGATCTCAGCATGAGAGCAGAGAGAAAGGAGGAGGATGGTTTCATGAGATGATAGTAAGGAAGCCAGGAGGGATCGGAGTCCACATGACAGTGAGATGTAAGAGGTAAGTTAAACCAGGAGAGTTAGGAAGGGCCTAGGGGTGTGTTGGCAACGCCGGCGAATCGAGGATTCATTCCCAAGTTTCCTCCTCCTATTTTTCCTAACCTGTTTTTGTTGGCCTTCGGACTTTGGACATTTTACCACTGCAGATCAGTGCTAAAGTACATATGCTCTGTGTAAATTGTAATTATGATTGGTTATCCATAATTGCCATATTTGATTTACTGGTAAGTCTCTAGTAAAGTGCACTGAGTTAGCCAGGGCCTGTGAATCAAATGCTACTAGAGGGCTTGCAGCACTGATTGTGCCTCCCACATGAGTATTCCTGTAAATGTATTTCAGACATGCCACTGCTGAGTCTGCGTGTGCAGTTTTTAACTGTCATGTCGACCTGGCAAGTGCTCTTACTTGCCAGGCCTTACCCTTCCCCTTTCCTACATGTAAGGCACCCCTCAGGTAGGCCCAAGGTACTCCCATTGGCAGGGTGCAGTGTATGTGAAGTTAGGACATGTACTGGTGTGGGTGACATGTCCTGATAGTGAAGTCCTGCCAATTTCGTTTTTCAATATTGAAAGGATATCTGTACCATAGGCTAACATTGGAGTTGCTTTGTAGCATCTTAAAAGTATAACTTTCCTCTGGGGCAAGATAGAGAAAAAGAGTTCAGGCCCTCTGAACTCAGAATCTAATATCACATTTTTAGCAAGATGGTCTTTAAATTGTGTGTTTGAAAATGCCTCTTTTAGAAAGAAGGCATTTTCTTGTTTAACCATTCTGTGTGTTTGTGCATTCACTGTCTGCTTTTAGAGTGACATGGGCTGTGGATGTGCATTCACTGTAGACATTCACAAGGGGGGTTGAGGTGTGTCCTGCCTTTCCTGGGTGACTCATAGCTGAGCTTAATAGACCTAGGCTGCATTTAGAGTGGTGGGAGGAGTTTCACTAGCACCTGAATAGGCTTCGTCTCCTTTGCACAATGCTGTCTCTACCTCCTGTAGTGATGCTGGGTCAGAGAGGACAGAACTGGTTTGGACTGGGCTCAGAGACCTTTGCCACAGAGAGAACAAAGAGAAAATGGGGGATCAATATTGGACCTTAAACTCCAGAGAATTAGATCACTTCTGGACTGAAGTGGAACCTTTGCCAAGGAGAAGAGCTGGAGAGCTGTAAGGAGGAGTACTGCCCCTTTGCTGTGTGTGCTTTGCTGGGTTGGCCTGCAGGTGCTGCTTCTGCCAAGGAGAGGACAAAGACTGGAACTTTGCTGTGAACCTGCTTGAAGAATAATCTCCAAGGGCTTCTATGTGCTTGCCTCCTTTTCTGAAGTCTCAGGGCCACAAAGAATTCACCTGCACCCACTGACCAGCACCTGGACTCCTCTGTGGACTCCTATATTCAAAAAGGCACCAATTTCAGTTCCTGGGCCCTGAGGATTGTGTGGTTGGTGCTGCAAAGCAAGAAAAACAACTTTGACGCCGTCAGTGACCCCACCAGTGACGCTGCGACCTACACAGAGGCTAGAGCACCGCTTGTGAAGTGCACAATGCACCGCCCTGCCTGCACCACACCTGACGTCCTTTGGTGCCTGCTGACACCTGCAGTTATCGACCTTCCCGAAGCCAGCACATGCACCGATGCATCACCACCAGCACCACCACCAGCATCAAGTTATCGCAGAGCTGATTACCAACGAGGGTAACCTCACAAACTCTTCGATGTCACATCGCCTCCTCGCCGACGCCGCCTAACTTCCCCTTTCCTGGACTCGATGGCTCACCCATGGCAGAAAAGTACAGGCTTCGTCTCAGCATCAATGCCTCACCTCCACAATGCCGTACATTGTCTGTTGACTTCGTACATGTACTGTTGTTTGGGGGTACGTGTGACTCCGTATCCAGCCCGCGCACCTCGCGGTTGGCGCCGTACTTTGGATTTGTGACTGTCACGATGTCATAATAGCCCAGGGGGGCTATTTTGTTCCTACAGTTCTATTTTTGTAAGTAACCATTTTAAAAGTGATATCTTGTTACATGCATATTGGATTTTTGTCGTTTTGGTCTTGTTTGGGTTGGATAAACATACTTTATTTTTCTAATGTGTTACTATGTGTTTGGAGAACAAATACTTTACACATTGCCTTTGGGACAAGTCTGTCTGCTCATGCCAAGCTACCAAGGGGGTGAGCAGGGGTTATCTAAAGTGTGCAACTCTCTTACCCTGACTAGAAGGAAAGGGGGCTACTTTGACAAAGGAGCCTTCCTGTGCCAATTAAAGACCGCCATTTCTAACAGGCATAATGATGAAATGAGTGCAAAAAAAGAAGAGGTCTACCTCCCAAAAGGCACCTTGAAGAGAAATTGCCCATTGGTAAAGCCATCACCAAGCAGTTAAAAGAGCACCCTTACGAAAGGTTGTTAAAAGTCAACTTTTCCAGGGTAGATTCCGTAGCAAAGCCATCCATGTATGGGAGCAAGCCTGTATGGTTGTAGGAGATATTGTGGTTCGCCAGCACCCGCCCCGCCAAACCACCGCCCAGGAAAGAACCCAACTACCTCAGATGCATCCTCCTCAACACCCGCTCCGCCCGCAAACACGCCATCGAACTCTGGGACCTTCTCGACTCAACCTCCCCAGACGTCGCATTCCTGACGGAGACCTGGCTGAATCCCGCTTCAGCCCCCGACATCGCCATTGCCATCCCGGACGGATACAAGATCACCCGCAGGGACCGCACCAACGGAGTCGGAGGAGGCATCGTCATCGTCCACAGGAACACCCTCAGAGTCTCAACCAACACCGACGACACCCTCAGCACCGCCGAACACATGCACTTCCAGATCCACACCGATCCCAACACCACCCTCAGAGGAACCCTCATCTACAGACCCCCGGACCCCGACCACAGTTCAGCAATTCCATCGCTGACTTCATCAGCACACACACCATCGCCTCCACGGACTACATCCTCCTCGGGGACCTGAACTTCCACCTCGAGAACAACAAGGACACCAACTCCACCACCCTGATCGACAACCTCGCCACCCTCGGACTCAGACAGCTCGTGACTACACCCACCCACGCCGCCGGCCACACGCTAGACTCCATCTTTTCCGCAAGCCCACACGTCTCCTTCAACCACACCTCCGAACCCCACTGGACTGACCACCACTGCATCCACTTCACCTACAGGAAGCCCACCACGCACCACCGCACCGAACAAATGCCTCGCCGCTGCTGGAGCAGAGTCACGGAAGACCAGCTAACCACAACCCTCGCCCTGAGCCCACCCGCCGAACCCTCCGACCCCGACACCGCCGCCCACAACCTCAGACAGTGGACCGACGACTGCGCCAACACCCTCGCCCCGCTCAAGAATCCGCCCAACAGCCACACCAGCAAGAAAGCCACCTGGTTCACCGAAGACCTCCAGGCCTCCAAACGAACATGCCAAAAACTGGAGAAGATCTGGCTCCACGAACGGACAGAGGACAGCTACGCCGCCCACAAGAGCGCCACCCGCAGTCACCATCACCTCATCAGATCCGCCAAAAGGGCCTCACTCAAAGACCGCCTAGACAACAACGCACACAACAGCAAAGAGCTCTTCAACATCGTGAAGGAACTCTCCAACCCCAGCTCCAACACCAACGACATCCAGCCGTCGCGAGACCTGTGCGACTCACTGGCCACCTTCTTCCACCGCAAAATCGCCGACATCCACAACAGCTTCAACACCACGACCGCCCGGCAACCACCGAGACCACTGCCCCCACAACCACCAACCGCCTGCTCTCCTGGACCAACATCAACGACGAGGACACCAGCGAGATCATGAACACCATCCACTCCGGTTCACCGCTAGACCCGTGCCCTCACCACATCTTCAACAAAGCCAGTACAGCCATCGCGCCCATCTCCGGAAAATAATCAACATCTCCTTCGAGACAGCAACCTTCCCGGAAAGCTGGAAGCACGCCGAGATCACCGCCTTACTCAAGAAACCCAAGGCAGACCCCAAGGACCTCAAGAACTTCCGACCCATCTCTCTGCTCCCGTTCCCCGCGAAGGTCACCAAGAAAATCGTCAACAAACAACTGACCCGCTACCTCGAGGAGAACAACATCCTGGACCCTTCCCAGTCCGGCTTCCGCAGCAACCACAGCACCGAAACCGCCCTCATCGCCGCCACCGATGACATCAGGACCCTGCTAGACAACGGAGAAACAGCAGCCCTCATCCTCCTGGACCTATCAGCCGCCTTCGACACGGTCTGCCACCACACACTACGAACACGCCTTCACGACGCCGGGATCCAAGAGAAGGCCCTGGACTGGACCACATCCTTCCTTTCCGGCAGAACACAAAGCGTCCGCCTCGCCCCTTCCGATCCAAGGCCACCAAGATCATCTGCGGCGTACACCAAGGCTCCTCCCTCGGCCCAACGCTGTTCAACATCTACATGGCACCCCTCGCCCACGTCGCCCGACAGCACAACCTCAACATCATCTCCTACGCCGACGACACCCAGCTGATCCTCTCCCTCACCAAAGACCCTCACACCGCCAAAGCCCACCTCCACGAAGGAATGAAGGCCGTCGCCGAATGGATGAGGACCAGCCGCCTGAAGCTGAACTCGGACAAGACGGAGGTCCTCATCCTTGGTTCCAACCCTTCAGCCTGGGACGACTCCTGGTGGCCAACATCACTGGGAACAGCCCCACCACCCACCGACCACGTACGCAACCTAGGGGTCATCCTCGACCCCACCCTCTCCATGACTAAGCAGATCAACGCCGTTTCCTCATCCTGCTTCAACATCCTCCGAATGCTCCGCAGGATCTTCAAGTGGATCCCCACCGAAACAGGAAAAACAGTCACCCAGGCCCTCGTCACCAGCAGGCTTGACTACGGAAACGCCCTCTACGCAGGAACAACGGTTAAGCTCCTGAGACGGCTGCAACGCATCCAGAACGCCTCTGCACGTCTTATCCTCGACATCCCCCGACGCAGCCACATCACACCCCACCTGAGAGACCTGCACTGGCTCCCTGTCAACAAGAGGATAACCTTCAAGCTCCTCACCCACGCACACAAAGCACTCCACAACTCCGGACCAGCCTACCTCAACAGACGACTCAGCTTCTACACCCCCACCCGCCAGCTCCGCTCGACCAGCCTCGCCCTCGCCACAGTCCCCTGCATCCGGAAAACGACCGCCGGCGGCAGATCCTTCTCCCACCTCGCCACCAAGACCTGGAACACCCTCCCCACCAACCTCCGACAGACCCAAGACCTGCTGGCCTTCAGAAGACTCCTCAAGACCTGGCTCTTCGATCAGTAGCAGCACCACCCCCCTCTTCCCCCAGCGCCTTGAGACCCTCGCAGGTATGTAGTGCGCTTTATAAGTGACATGATTGATTGATTGATTGATTGTGGGTGATGCTGCTAGTAAAGCCATTATCTTAAGTGACAGGTATGATTGGCAAGGGAAGCATTTCAATGATCTACATTGTGTTTGTAAGATGATAAATGCTGTCATATATGACAAAAAATGAAATATATCTTATTTAAAACTGTTTGGGGTACGTTAAGATGGATGTGGAATGAGTCAATGGGTTTGTATTCTGGGAAGATCTTCATTTTTGGCAATATTTGTTTTGAAAAATTCTATCTTGTTATATTGACAAAATAATGTGCCATATCTCAAAAAAGCAATGCGTTCCATCCTCACACGAACCAATGATGGAATGAATCGATGTGTTCCATCCACACATGAGCTAATGATGGATACACATTTATTCTAAATATCCCAAAAGAAAAAATATAAAAATGCATTGTAAAAATAGAGAACGTTTTTGTACAGCAAAACAAACAGGGACACTAAAAGACCTGTCACAGAAAAAACATTTGCATGATATCAAGCTATTTAACTGCTAAATTAAAATAGGTTTTGTGTTTATTATGGCATCTCTAATATTAACCATTTATGAAGCGAAAATAGAATTCATTTAGTCAAACTGCTTTATTGCAAAATAGAACGATCCATGAAGGCAGCCACTGATAATGAAAATATGATTTAAAGTTTGCCCCAACTACACCCTGAAAAGACTAATTCCAAAGGCAACAATTTTAGAGTGTGTCATTTACCAGTGGTTGTTCCAAGATGTTCCGAGATGTTTTGGTTAATGGTCTTGAATTGAAATTTCATACCAATAGTGTTACATTTGCTGGTGACACTGTACTGGGAAACTCAGTAAACAGATACATACTCCAAAAATGTCTGTATGGACTCTTACGCACAAGTGTTTTATTTACCCTTAAACTCAAGGATCGCTGCAAACATCCTTGTACTGCATTATGTAGTTGAGCAGGTACTAGGAAACAAGGAATGTCTTAAATCATTTTCACTCATTCAGTGCTGGACTGCCCATGTTTTCTATCGGGCAGTAACCCGTGGGGACGGAGCTTTGGAGGTTGGTTTTTGAAGGTAGAGGGCAATGCTATTATCTCTGCTACTTTCTCCGGCTGGCCCAGGTTAATTGCAGCTGGCACAGGGGTTGCTTTAGAAGAGATAGAGGAAAGTCAGAGAGAGAGAGGTATAAGAGGAGGAAGGGAACATGGCTGGATTGAACATTGGTTCTCAGTCCGAACGTGCACACACTGGTTAAAGAAATCGGGTTATTGGTTGAGGGGAGTAAAAGCCCCACCAAGGCAACAACCACAATCCTTGTCAGGGTGAACCACAAAAGTCACCAAATTAACCCGCTCTTAATCCACTGGTAGCTTGCCACGAAAGCAGCCAGGCTTACCTTGGAGGCAAAGTGTAAAGTATTTATGCAGCAACCAAACAGTAATAAAGTGAAAACACATCACAAGAAAAATGCCAAACCAATTAAAAAAAACACAGTGTAACTTTTAATAAATAATTTAATACCAATGAATGAATGAATGATTGAATGAAATAATTTTATAAAGCGCGCAATTACCCGAAGGTGTCTTAGTGCTACAAAAGGACCATAAAAACCTCCCGCCAGATGAAAGACAACTCTGGAAGCAACTTAACTGACTGGCTGGATAAAAAGCCAAGTCTTCAACTGCTTCCTAAATTGCTGTGGGGTGGGTTGAGAGGGTAAAGTGAGAGGCAAAGAGTTCCGGAGTTTCCTTCCACAAGTGGAGAACATTCTTCCACCCCATCTTGCTTTATTTATCCTCGGGACAGTGACCATTCGTGCTGAACTCCATCTAAGGTTCCTACTGTGAGTATACGAGAAGAACCGTTCCTGAAAGTAGGTAGGACCGGCCCGATATAGGGTTTTATGGATTACGCACAGTGCTTTGAAAATAATCCTTTTTCTCAACGGGAGCCAGTGCAAACTGTGCATTAATTGAGATATAGGTGCAACTTAGGAGTTTTCAACGGTAAACAGACATAATATCGAATTTTTAATATCGAATTGCCAAAATATCGAGTTGTAAATATAGAATGGACAGAATATCGAATTGCCAAAATATAGTGGTTAAGAATATCGAAATTCAGGTAAGAAATATCGATTGTCAAAATATCGACAGTCATAATATAGTTGTTAAAAATATCGATTTTTTAATAGTGTTTTAAGTGTTAGTATATGTGTTAAAAGTATGTATTATTTTTGTAATGTATGTTTTAATTTTTTTAAAGTAATGAATTTTATGTTATTTAATTTTTGCGTAATTTAATTCTGTAGCGGGTTGTGGGTTTATAGGGGAATAGGGTGGGAAGTCATTTAATTATAGTAAATTAAATATTAATTTTTAGGAATTATTAATTATATTTAATTTAATTGTGCGTTTTAGTTCTGTAGCGGGTTGTGGGTTTATAGGGAATAGGGTGGGAAGTAATTTAAATTTAATTAAGTAATTATTAAATTGTATTTATTGGTATTGATAAATAATTCATTGTTAATTAATTATCAATTGGTAATTAATTTTTATTAATTGGTAATTAATTTCTATTAATTGGTAATTAATTTTTAATAATTATTTAATTGATAATTATATTAATTGTATTAATTTATTATTCATAGTGGGTTGTGGGTTTATAGGGGAATAGGGTGGGAAGTAATTTAATTGTAATTCAGTAATTATTTATTTTTATTTATTGGTATTGATTATTAATTTATTGTTAATTAATTCTTATTTGGTAATTAATTTTTATTAATTGGTAATTAATTTTTATTAATTGGTAATTAATTTTTATTAATTTTTTAATTGATAATTATATTAATTGTATTAATTTATTATTCAGAGCGGGTTGTGGGTTTATAGGGGAATAGGGTGGGAAGTAATTTAATTGTAAATCAGTAATTATTTATTTTTATTTATTGGTATTAATTATTAATTTATTGTTAATTAATTCTTATTTGGTAATTAATTTTTATTAATTGGTAATTAATTTTTATTAATAGGTAATTAATTTTTAAGAAATAATATTTATTGGTATTTAGAATTAATTATTAAATATTTTGTAATTGGTAAGTCATTTTAATTAATTTTTTATTGGTATTGATAATTATTTTATTTTTATTAAAATATTAAATCATTATTTTCCCTACTGTTGCACTCTTTGGAGTGGGAATAGTAATTTTTACCCCTACGCTATCCAACGCTTCCCTACTGTTGCACTCACTGGAGTGGGAATAGTAATTTTTACCCCTACGCTATCCAACTCTTTCCCTACTGTTGCACTCTCTGGAGTGGGAATAGTAATTTATACCCTACGCTATCCAACGCTTTCCTACTGTTCCACTCTCTGGAGTGGGAATAGTAATTTTTACCCCTACGCTATCCAACGCTTTCCCTACTGTTCCACTCTCTGGAGTGGGAATAGTAATTTTTACCCCTACGCTATCCAACGCTTTCCCTACTGTTGCACTCTCTGGAGTGGGAATAGTAATTTTTACCCTCCCGCTATCCAACGCTTTCCCTACTGTTGCACTCACTGGAGTGGGAATAGTAATTTTTACCCCTACGCTATCCAACGCTTTCCCTACTGTTGCACTCTCTGGAGTGGGAATAGTAATTTATACCCCTACGCTATCCAACGCTTTCCCTACTGTTCCACTCTCTGGAGTGGGAGTAGTAATTTTACCCCTACGCTATCCAACGCTTTCCCTACTGTTGCACTCTCTGGAGTGGGAATAGTAATTTTTACCCTCCCGCTATCCAACGTTTTCCCTACTGTTGCACTCTCTGGAGTGGGAATAGTAATTTTTACCCCTACGCTATCCAACGTTTTCCCTACTGTTGCACTCTCTGG
This sequence comes from Calotriton arnoldi, assembly GCA_963921515.1. NCBI lineage: Eukaryota > Metazoa > Chordata > Amphibia > Caudata > Salamandridae > Calotriton > Calotriton arnoldi. The sequence goes on from CAWUFW010016991.1 coordinate 56,035, forward strand.
AGTGGGAATAGAAATGTTTACCCTCCCGCTATCCAACGCTTTCCCTACTGTTTCACTCACTGGAGTGGGAATAGTAATTTTTACCCTCCCGCTATCCAATGCTTTCCCTACTGTTGCACTCACTGGAGTGGTAATAGTACATTTTACCCTCCCGCTATCCTACGCTAAAAATATTGAATATTTTTTATAAATATTACGTTAATATATATATGTATTAAAAAATAAAAATGTATGTTTATTTTTTTAACTTACATTAATTATTTATTAATTTTAAAGTTATTTAAGTATTTTTAAGTATGTTTTAGTTAATTATATATATTATTTCATTAATTTTACATTACTTTTAAGATATTTAAAAAATTAGATATTTTGACTAACTATATTTTTTACAACTATATTTTGGATTCGATATTTTTGTACTTACCTGTTTGTAGATAGGGATTCGATATTTTGGCATTCTATATTTTTACTTCGATATTGTTGTAGGTCGATATTCTTGTAATCGATATTCTGTCAGTGATCCGTTTTCAACAGCACTCTTGCTGCCGCATTCACCAAAGACTGCAATTTCTTTATCAGGTGTTTATGTGTACCTAAATATAGAGCATTTCAGTAATCCATCTTCGAAAAGATGAGAGCCATCATAACTGTATTTTGTAGGTCAAAAGGAATAAATGGGAGAATTGTTTTGAGAACCTTCAGCATAAAAAATCCCGATGAGGTAACAGAATTAATTTGTTCTGAGAAACATAATTTGGTGTCAAAAATGACTCCCAAATTCCTTGCCTTCAGAACTGGCCTTGGTAACGCGCCTAGGCCAGAGGAACACCATGATGCATCCCAAAAGGTGGTCTCATTTCCGAAGAGCAGAACCTCGTTTTTTTCCAAGTTCAGCTTCAGACAGTTTCTTTGCATCCAGTTTGCGACTTGGGACATACATCTACAACAATTACTTACCTTCTTTTTCACGTCCGATGAGATAGACACCACTATTTGAATATCATCGGCGTAGGAGAATACAGCCAGGCCATAACAGCGAATGAGATTAACAAGGGGGGTAACATATACTTTGAAAAGTGTAGGGCTAAGAGCAGTCCCCTGGGGCACACCACAGGGGAGAGAGAAAGGCATGAAGCTTGCGTCCCCCATCTCTACCCGTTGTTGTCTATCATTTAGGAATGAACTCAGCAGTGTTAGTGCGGATTTCTGAAACCCAACGAGTGGAGCCGATTGATGAGGAGTGAGTGGTGAACCGTATCAAAGGTGGCAGAGAGGTCTAATAAAATCAGTACCGCTTTCCTGCCCTTGTCGACCACTCTTTTTAATTCCTCCGATGCTGCTACCAGAGCTGATTCAGTGCAATGGTTTGCTCTAAAACCACATTGAGAAGAATCAAGCAACTGGTTTGCATCTAAAACTTTTAGTATTTCCTCATTCATTGCCTTCTCTAATATTTTGGCAAGGAAAGGGAGGCGAGATATGAGCCTATAACTTTCCACCTTCTTTGGATCCAAAGAGGGTTTTTTCACCAACTGAAGGATGGATGCCTTTTCCATATATTCAGAAACTGCCCTGTAATCAATATCTCATTCAATATTTCCATAAGTGGTCCGGCAACAGAGCTGACCACCAAGTTAATAACCTGAGGAGGACAGGGGTCCGAGGAAGCCCCGGATTTGATTGAACTAATGAGACTGATTATTTTTTCCTTCGTGAGAGGAGGGAACCTTTCAAATTGAGGTGTGTCTGGAGGCTCAGGACCTAATTTGGTGTTCAGTACCTCAACCTGGACAGAACCACTACCTGTACTCTGTGTATTCAAGGAGGAGGAAAATGCTTGAAAGATAGAATCAACTTTGAGTTGAAAAAAATCTGCCAGCTTGTTGCAGAAGGATTCGTCAGGATTAAAGATATTACTGTTGTTCCATTTGGACAAAGATTTAACTGTTTTAAAAAGTTCCCTCGTAGAATTTATTGCTGAGCTTATTTTTCCAGAAAAATACTTAGGCTTTGCTGCTTTAATTAATTCCTTATACTGTGTGAGTAATGTTTTATACTTAATTTTTTCTTCTTGCGATCTTGAAGCCTGCACTTCAGTTGCGCTGATTTTAATTCTTGCGAGAACCACCGGGCTGATGGATTTTCCCTGTAACTCTTGAATAATTTTTCTGGTACCAATATAAGGGTTGCTGTATCTAACCAGTGTGTGAAATTGATTACAATACAACAAAAATCCAAATAATAGAACCGAAGATATGAAATTTCAAAGTTTATGCCGACATAGCACCTAAAAGCACAAAGCAGCACTCACAGTCATCTAGTTGTGCTAGATATGGGGAAATCACAAAATCAGGTCAATTGCAATGGAGCGTGGGCCAGATATAGGAGCTAGATTATACCTGCTGAAAAAGTTTCCTTCTCAAATTCTGGTGCAAAGAGTTGCGTTCATGGTACTGCGAGGAGAAGGGAGATCATCGCGAATGGTCAGCGCTGTAGCACGAAGAGCAGGCCAGGCATCATGGACAGTCATTTGTGTAGCTTCCCGCTGCTGGTCACTGTGGGCTGTAGTTGCTGTAGCGCTAAGTGTAGATCTCTTGTTGCTGGTTGTCACTGTAGAGCGAAGAGTCGAGTTCATTGGAGCTTCATGTTGCCAGTTGTCATGGGCAGCAAAGTCTCAGTATGAACTGGCCCATTCGCGGTCGCTAAGAGCCCAAAACTTCAGGATTTCACCTATCTTCTCAGGAGGAGCTCCACTGATGCAAGCCAAGAGTCCAGCACCTGGGGAGGCATCTCCTGGGGATCAGAAACTCACTCTAGAAGAGGCCAGCAAGGCTCAGGCAGGCCCAGTTGCAGGTCCAATGTAGCAGGTCAGCTGGACAGTTACAGGGAGGCTTCTGGAGCTTGTTGTATCCCTGTTTCTCAGACAGGAGGTCAGCTAGCAGACCCTTGGAGTCACTCAGGTTAGACTGGGATGAATGGAGCAGGTTCAGTCTTCTTTCTCAGAGAGAAAGACAGTCCTCAAGCAGCATGGCTGTCCTCTGGCAGCAGCAGGGCAGTCCTCTGGGGGCAAGGTAGCCCTTCAATAAAGTCCACATCTCCAGGAGTGTACTGAAGAGTTGTTCTGAGGGTCCAATATTTATGCCAGCCTTTATTTGTGGGGGGACACCCTGTCCTATCCCCACCTTGGTTCTGGAAAGTTCTTCCCTTCCGCTGTCAAGGCTCAAAGAAGTATGGGGTGACCAAAGGCTAGTGACAAGTTCCTTTGTCTCTGCTGGAGGCAATCCCTTTGAAGTACAAGTGGGGCTGGGCATAGCTACAACCTCAGTGGTTCTGACAGGATGGCCCATCCTGCCCACACTGATCCCCTTTTGTGTTACTGTCTGGGAGAAATACACAGACCCCAACAGCAGAACCATTCAGAGTCATGTGACCCAAGACACTGGCAGATGGCGCAATAGTTAGGACAAGAAAATGCTAACTTTCTAAGAATGGTATTTCCAGAATTGTGACCTAAAATTACAATTTATTTGAGTCTAAACAGCATACTTCTATCTGCTCCCAATCCAAAGTTATCACTTACTTATTGTAATACGATAACCCCATGTTAGTCAATGGGAGAGATAGGCCTTACTCAAGTGAAAAACGTCCTTAGTAGTTTTCTACTACCAAGACTTGTAAAATGTAAACCCACATGTCCTACTTTTTAAATACAATACACCCTGACCTATGGGCTTTTAGGGCCTACCTTTAGGACAACCTATAATTATTAAAAAAAGGAAGGATTAGGTCTGGCAAAAGGTTTACTTTGCCATGTTGAACTGGTAGTGCAAAACTGCACTACAGGCTACTGAGGCAGGCCTGAGACATATTTTATAAATGCTACTTTGGTAGGTAGCACAATGAGTGCTGCCGGGCTACTAGTAGCATGTCATTTACAGGCCTTGGGTACATGCAGCATAATTTACCAGGGACTTACAAGAAAATTAAATGCACCAATCAGGTAGATGCCAATTGTATCATCTTTCAGGGAGAGAGCACAATCACTTTACCTCTGGCTAGCAGGGAAAAAGTACACAGAGTCCTAATGCCAACAAAAACGGATTTAGTGACAGGAAGCAAAAATCTGGGGGAGACCCTGCAAAAAGGGCCAGGTCCAACAATTGGTAACCTCAGATGTCGCATTTAAGGCAAGTCTACCACAAACAACAAGAAAGCCAACCTTCTGGATACATTGTCTGCTTCCTGCTCAATATAATCTCTCTGATGTTTATCTTTACCTGTCTCATATAATTGAACACTTGAATAGACTGAATGAATATCCAGCCTATTTCCTTCTGGAGGCCTGGAGACTGTCTTTGTGGCATAAGACCCATCTCTATACTGATATTGCTTCAATTACTTACCAGTAATTTCATTACTCTGAGTCCTACTCCCTCTCTTTTAGTCATCCAAAATGAGGCCTCTCTGCCTAGACACCAATCACAATATGCATCCCCACAAAATGCCCCCCATTCCTCCTGTCAGTAACCAAGCTTTCAGGCAACACAATTTTCAGTTGTTCTGCCCTGGGAGGTGCCTCAACCATGCTTGGTTCAGATATGAGTGGCAGCAAATTAGAAACAGAGGCCTACCCTTCTTCTTGAAGGATACCATACAGGAACAGGGTCTTCCTCATCTGAGGAGGAGGAATAGATAAAATTCTTCCTTTGTGCTGCTTTCTTCCATGTCATTATCCCAGTGTGTGGACATAGAGTCCCATCAGCCACTTAAAAATGATTCATAAGACTAGACACGTGAAGCAATTCACCAATAGGAGCACATAAACTGTCCACCTATCCATAGAGGAGAATTTGAGGCTAAAGAACTCATTAGAAAACTGTCCCGTGGGACCTCACTGCCTCCTAACCTGCTTCGGGACAGCTCTGCTCTCCTCTACAGGGTGCCGCAGCAAGCACACACCTGTGGTGTCTTTTGATCTGGAAGTACCACCTGAGCTTCACAGCACGAGGACCCACCCTGTCGGAGCATGCTCTGCTGAGCCAACGCCTGCTGCACTGCAACAAAGTGCACAGCTCAGCACGGATGCCTCATTTGTGATCAATACAAGTGAGAGAGGGACATAAGGGTAATCTAGGGTACCTTGATACGAACTTGCAAAGCAGCCAGGTCTCTTTATATGTTTTGTATTTTTATCAATTATTTGTGCCGTAATCTTACTCAGATAATTTCTTTTGTAATATGACTTAGTATGTGACTTTTTGTGCTTTAATTTTGAGGGAATATTTACATGCATGATGGTTTGTTCATTTTTCACATAGAATATTGGGAATGCCTCACTGCCCTCAGACACTCATTTTCAAAGCTGTATGGGAGGACCTGACTTAGCAGATATTGAAGATCCTGTAAAAGCACCAAAAACCTGCTCTTAATGGACAGCCATAAGCTTACCATGTTTCAGAACTTGATCCCTTGTGACCCCTGTTTTATTGTAAAGTGTCCTATGGAATAACCTTACAGACTGCTTCTGAAATTCTGGCAGTGGACAAAGTAATACCATTTAATGTGGAATTACAACTGTGTAATTGTGCTAGGCAACCTAGGTATAGTTATATAGCTCCAATGAAGGATCATGGCTGATAATCGTTGATCACGCATTTTAATATAATACACTACACACCTCACTGATTCTTGTGATACTGTTCATACCAGGTAATTCTATATGGCTCCTCACATTAAAGAGTGAAATTTCACTATGATAAGCGTGCATGTTTGTTACATTAATGCAACAACATATTTTTCTTTGAATAAGAAAATTAAACATTTGCTATTATGTTTTCTATAACAATCTAACTTCAACAATTTTGGGAAAGTGACCTCCATACTTCTTCAAAGTTATAACCACAGGCTTTCTGCAAATTAATGTTTCCGTAAGCTCCACTGAAGAAGACTTAATTACATAAGTACATGAACTAGAGAAGGATTCTCCAATGAGTAGTGCAGCTCATGAGCTACTGATAGCTCTCCCGCTACTTGTAAGAAAATTTCTTGAGTGCAGCCCTGTGAAATAAATTAAAAGCTTTTGCTAGGTTGAATTAATATATGTATACCAAAATTTAAAAGTTCGCGTTTAAAACGAAAAAAAGTATGTTTTTTCAAAATTCATAAGCTAAAGTTCAGAGAAAGGAGAAAAACTCAAAATAAAAAATATATTTCAATCTGATATTTGATAGATAAAAATCAAGCGGCGTGAGGGAGACTACTACTAATATTAATAACTTGGTGCGAGGGGGGAACAGTTTCTATGGCTATGTATTACCTATGTAGAGGCATTCCACATTGACAAATCACTTTTTACATTACACAGAGGTGATCGCTGCTGGTAATCTCACATATAGTGAGCACTAATGTAATCTTGTCTGACGTGGTTACTACTACATCTCTAATAATGTTAGTAGCTGTTGAAGATTTTCATTTAACACAAGTAGCTCTTATTACTGAAAAGGTTGTAGCCCCTGAACTAGAGCAATGCATTTTCTTTTGTCCATTTCATGTCTCAATTCCATAGCCTTTGAAATCAAGGAGAGGGGGCTCTTAAATCCAAAGGGATAGAGCACCCAGTAACTATAATGTTAAGAAAATGTTCCCTTTGGATAGGACATATACTCACTAATTCACACTCATCAAGCCACCATACTTATAAACCACCCTCACCGTACTCATCAATAATTAAGGCACTTATAAGTCGATCACTACTTCTTATTAAAATATTGATATATTTTAATATGTTTTAGTCAATATAAAAAAGCATAAATATGTATCACACACATAACATTTGATCACATCATTAAAAACATCAATTCATATACATAGTAAACACAATTATCCAAAATACACAGTTAAAAACCAAAAGGGGGAGAAAATAAAAAGACAATTCACTTCGTCTTCTAAATGTTAATTTGGATATATACATAGACAGCATAAAGCATGGGGTTAAGTTCCCAGTCTGTAACTTGTTGCTGACTTTTCCAAATTTAACACAAAATATAATGTGGGCGTCGACGCGTTTCAGTTGCACACTCGTAATAGGACCACCTTCTTCAGGACAATACGTTTTTTTTCTCCTCTTATTTTAAAACATTATATATAGGTCCTATATTGACCTTACAACGGACTTATACAGCAAAATAAACAACACATAAGCATATATATCACTATACAGACACCGATTTTCTTTTACATGTGCTAAAATTTAAAACCATTGTAAAAAATACAATTTATTTGAAAAATCATTTCATTTAGTTTTATCCAAATGCCATTAATCTTGTCTGACGTGGTTACTACTACATCTCTAATAATGTTAGTAGCTGTTGAAGATTTTCATTTAACACAAGTAGCTCTTATTACTGAAAAGGTTGTAGCCCCTGAACTAGAGCAATGCATTTTCTTTTGTCCATTTCATGTCTCAATTCCATAGCCACATACACTAACGAATTGTGCTGTAGCTAACACAGGGCATAAATTCTCCCTTGAATTAGCCCTTAATGTGTTTACATAGTGATGGATGTCTAGACACCAGTTTCCTCCTTTGTCTGCTAGAGGTTTAGTCTCATTACAAACGCAAATGCAAATGGGCAATTACAGAATAACTGAATTATAAATTCCCTTACAATGATGTTCTGACAATTACTATTTGGCAAAATACACATTCACTTAATAGGCATTTATGCTACTTGTTTCTGTTTTAAAAACATCAATAGTGGTAGGAATCCCAAAATATATCAATTGCCTGAAAATAATTAGTTTGTGCTTGCCCGATATCGTGATTTCTTTCGTCACAAACGCTGTTAGGGTTATATGATTATTCTGTTATGTTGCCATATCATATAATGTTGTGTTATGTTATCGCACATTATATAATGTTACAAGTTTCTATATAGTGCAGGGTTAGGCACTTCAACAGCTCCTTGGCACTGTCTGTAGTTTATTCACCTGTTGATAGATTTACCCGTTATATGAGGGGGCTATTTTGGGGAATCGGTACCCTGACCCTCCTCAGGAATGTGTATGTTCATTCCCTAGTTTTATTGTGGTACTTGATTTTGGAATCTTTCCTCCCCCCAATAGCCTAGTTTATATTTTTTGTTTCTATTGTCTGAGGCCTTATTCATGGTCATGCATTCCCATTCTTGTTTTCCTTGTACTCTCTGTGTTCCTGACTGCTAACTTCAGATTTTTGATTATTGCTACTAAATTCTTGATATGGGATTCTGGTATTCTGATCTCGCCAATCTGTACATTAGGCCTTGAGGGACAAAGAGGGTACCCTAGGGGCTGCTCAGCTTTTTCAATTCCCTGCCCCCACTGTCCTCTTCTAATGACCCCTTCCCGTCAGTTTAACCCTTCAGTTACAAGCCTCTCTGGGAGGCAAAGGTTGCTGGGAACCGTACATGAGAGGGGGCAGTAGCCCTGCATGGTGTATTGGCTAATGTTGCCCCTTTGCTACTGGCGGGGGGCTTCATCCATTCTGGTATTCTGATCTTGCCGATTATCACCTACCTGTGCATATACACAATAGTGGATGCACCATGTTCCTTTTTGAAAAAATGATTGCAAATAGATAAGTTACAAATAAGATATATAGTACGTGGTTGCATCAGTGGCACTCTTAATATTTTTACACAGTGCAGCAATGGTAGACAATAAAGACTGACATTATTTCTTTGTTTTCCTGACTGTTTTTCAGCCCAGATATCTTGGAGAGGCTATCGCACCAGCGCTCACCATTCTGGCTCGGGCAATAATGAGTGACAATAAGCATCAAGGCTATCAAGTAACATCGTATTTCAACCCCAAAGCGTCGGAACCCAGAATCCAACTAGTTACTGTACAACTTGGTCACAAAAGCCCTTGGAAATTTTGTGCTGATGCTGCATTAACAAAACATCACAAAGCTTTGGTAAGAATAATCACTATAACTCACCTGCTGCCAGTGATCATCTTGTTTGTTTTTCTGCAACCAAGAGCGATAGAGTTGACCCAAAGAGTCAGTGTAATTTTTATTGTCTGAAAATAAGATACATCTGCATTATATGTTGGGGGTTCGAACCCCTGTTTTACTGAAACCTACAAGGTAAGATAAAATCATGTGCCTCACCTAGCACCCCATGCTGCCAAGTTCCTCAATCACAACCAGACCTAGATGTCCCAAACACTCACATATTTGCACGGCACATAGATCCAACCTTGTACATATCCTACTAACTACTGCATACTCTCAAAGGACAGAACACACATTTCAACTTATGCTTATTAACATTCCTCTGCATACCAGAAATCTCAGACCTCCTCATATATTACAAGATTGACCCCATCTGCATCACAAAAACAAGATTCACTCCTACATCTTTGCATTTCTTAGACAACCTTCTTCCCACATGCTAAAGCATCATATATGAATGGAGGAGATCTTGCTGCCATCCTCCTGTTCCTGCACCCTAGGCAAGCAACACTCAACTCAATGAAGCTGCTGGCTTGCCATTTCCCACACTCAGCCACTCAGACTGCCATTGTCTATCTCATCTACAGCCAGCAAGGGATTCATTTATAAACTCTCTGATCTCCTCTCCACATCATCCTTCCAGTAACCACACATGACCCTCTTGGGTGGTATATACCTCCCAGATAGCACAAGTACAGAAGGCACCTACCTCAACCTCATCATACACTCAATATGGCACAGAATGTCACATGACCAACACACTCTAAAGGGAGCATCCTCGACCTTGTGTTCTCAACATCACCAACAATCCAATGCTACCCGTCTATACCCCCGGACTGAACCAGAAACTTCATCATCTGTATTTCCTGGCTGAGCATCTTATCATCAAACCAAAGTCTACCTCAAAGAAAAGAGCAAACCTTCATATCCTTTAAAGACTTCTCCACAGACGACCTAATGTTTGTCCTCATCTCTCACCCTATGAACTCCACGCCTTACGCCAACACCCTTCTAAACAATTTCAGCAATTTTTCTAAAAACTCTATGGACATCCATGCTCCACTTAAGACACACAAGTACAAGCCAAAGTGTTAAGCACCTTTGTCCTCTAAAGACCATGCTAGCAGTAAGTGATAAATCTGCAGACAGGTAGGAATATGGAAGAAGAACAGAGCTTCCATTGACCTCATAATACTGATGTCTTGCCGTACAACACACATACAGCTCATCACATCAGCCAAAGCACTAAACCATCAATGAATCCACTAGCAGTAGCAGAATGTTTTTTAAGACAATCAAGCACTGCATCAACCCCCTGCCAAGCCTACCTATTCCTCACTCAACAGAAACGTTCATCACATATTCTTCAGTGAATAAAATACAGAAGATTTAAAGCAAATCAGTAGCACCAAACCAGCTTTGACTCTTCAGCCTGCCACTTCCCACAGAAATGTGTAAAAGTCATCCTTTCAAGCTCAGTCTCTTGCATATATTGCTGATAAACTCATCTCCCTCAAAACCACTTCCAATGAACATTATGTTTTACCCTCATCCTTCATCAAAGGTCTCTCTGGGATGGACTTCAACCCCCCTACTCATCATTTTTAATGCTTTCCTCACTCAAGAAATATTACCAAAAGCTTTCAAGATAGACTGAATCCTCTCACTTTCAAAGAATTCTATACTAGACGTTGATGACGTCGCCAACTACTGGCCCATCACTCATTTATCGGATCATTGCAAATGTGGGCTATGTTCAACTCCAGGAACACATTAATGCTAACTATCTCCTGCATGAAAACCACTCTGGGTTCAGATTACATTGCAGCATGGAGAACACAATCTTCCTCATCACAGGCGATGCCATCTGACCACGGATGAAGATGACCCCAGCCTCCGGAAATCAATGGACCTCTCAGCTGCTTTCATCATAGTCAACTATCCCTCACTCATACGCAACCTGGAGTTTTGAATCGGATTCATTGCCAATGTCCTATACTGGTATTCTTGCCACCTTTCCAATTGACACCAGTTTATTCACATGGGCTCATACAAGCCTACAATATCCCTTTCACCTGTTAAGTCCCTCAGTGTTCCAAACTGTCCCCTGTCATCTTCACCTTTTTCATGGAGCCACTGAGGGGTCTGATTCACAAAGGTAAGCTTACACATTTGTGCAAGTTTGCTCTTTTTTGGTATTTGCAAAACTGCAATTCAATAGGTAGTGAGTGACTGCATAGACTCTGCAGGTGGGGGCAGAGAACTCTGTACATAAAACAATAGGACTCTCCTATCTTTCTATGTGCGGAGTTCTCCGCCCCCAATGCGGAGTCTTTGCAGTCATAAACTTACTATTAAAATGTAATTTTGTGAATGCCAAAAAAGAGTAAACTTACACAAATATGTAAATCTAACTTTGTGAATCAAGGCCTTGGTGCTCCACTCACAGATAACTTTTTCATGGAGCCTTTTGGTGCTCCACTCATAGACCGAATCAAGATTGAGCAATATGATAATGATATAAAACTCTGCTTGAAAGTTTTCCCTTCTTTAGACATCCTAAGGCTAAAATACTGCTTGCTCATTATCCAATCTCAAAAGTCCAGCACATACTTACAGAATACATGTTGTTTGTCAAGAACAACTAACAAGAAACTGTAAGAATCATGTCTCAGTGATATCAATCTTGACATCTTCGAGCCCCCAACTTTCACTGAACGCCAAGCCACTGAGGGGCATATGTACAAAGAAGTGGCGGAGTGAGGCGTTAGCTGTCACGGCTTAACGCCTTACTCCGCCACTTCAGAAACGCAAGGCTGCACCATATTTACAAGAATATGGTGCAGCCTCGCATTTTCCCCTGCACTGGCGCTACACTTAGCTGCCTAGCACCAACGCAGGCACCCTTGCACTATAGTTCAAGGGTGTCTGCGTCCAGGGGAAGAATGTTTATGTGTAGGAAGGTGTCCCTTCCTGCACATAAACAATCTTTAAAAGCCATTTTGTCACGTCTATGTGTGCTGCTTAATGCAGCACACATGTAAGTTACAAAATTTCATTTTTTTAAAAAGATTGTTTATGTGCAGGAAGGGACACCTTCCTATACATAAACAATACAAGGCATTTGGCTTTTTTCCATGTGTGCTGCACAAGGCAGCACACATGGAAAAAGCAAAAAAGAGGAGAAATAAAGTATTTCTCCTTGTTTCACCAAGTTAAGACCAGGTTTTCCCTGGTCTTAATTTTGACGCTGCCTCCTATTTACGCCACCCTGTAAATAGGGGGCAGCATCAAAATCAATGGGTGTTGCGGTAGAACGCCCACTGCAACACCCACTGCCCACCCCTTTCACGCTAAGCATAGCATGAAAGGGGGCCTTATTTACAAGGCTGTGTTAAGCCACATTAAGTGGCTTAACGCTGCCTTGTAACTAAGGCAAAGCCCCTATCGCCACAGGAACTTCGGAAAAAGTGACGTTCCCGTGGCGATAGGGGCTTGTACATATGCCCCTGAGATTCAGCCTGGACACCAACCTCACCCTCAAGGAACACATTGCCAACCAAACAAAGATGACCTGGTAGCAGCTCTCTCTTCCAAAGAAAGTGAAATAGGTTCCTCCAGAAAGCGACTTCAGAACTGCTGTTCAAACCCTTGAACCTTTGCATCTGGATGGGGTTAACATCCTAGTCCATGTCCTCTCAGACTCCACAGTGACACCCCTAAGGGCATCCTACATGCCACAACATGCCTCATCCAGGGCTGAAGAAATATGATCACACCACCCCATCCCTGGTTGAGCTGCATTGGCTCTTCTTGCAGGCCCGCACCATCTTCAAATCCAGCTGCATAATTTACAAACCCATCATGTCCTGCATTGCTACTTATCTTGCAGACAAGCTTACTATTTCTGGTGGTTCTCGGCATACACAACGGAACCCAATGAAAACTCAAATGTCAAATTTGTCAATTATTTTTGTGAACATGCTTCAGAAATATTCACACAATGTGTTGTCAGTCTTAGAAACATAACTAGTTGTATTGTCATCCCCTTGTGTGTTTCCATTTACCTTGACAATTTTACTCTCTTTTTTATACATACCTTTGCAAATTTTTCAATAACTCCAGAATTGGATCACTTCTGCCTTAAAGCAGGACAATTCTTACTGTAATCTAGATGACTTTTGCTGTCACATCTGTCATAGCACACATCAATGCTATTATTATCTCATTTGCTACCCCTCTTCTTTGTATTTTTTGAAAACCTGACATCCTCACCACCTCTTACTTTAGCCACTACGTCACACTCATTCATATTATCTTTTGATTCTTTCAACATAACTTTGGTGTATCTTCCAGACAACTCCATCCTCCTTGCATTGGTCAAAATATCTTCAAGTTTACAAACTTCATTAATCCATAATCTTTCCTGAATGGTAGGATCATTAGAATGCTTGACTACCTGATCCCTTATCAACTCTTCCGGTATAGTTTCAAACCTGCAATCCAATGAAAGTTTCCTAAGAGCAGAAATATACTCATGAACTGAGTACTCTTTCCCTTGTTTCCTCTGAAAAAAATAGTATTTTGTTATCCCAATTCCTACCTTTGGCACAAAGTAATTATCAAAATCATTAATTGGTCTAATACATTCATTGCTATCACCATCACTACCCTCCTTAGTCATATCATTGAACATATTTAAGCCTGCAGGGCCAATTGAATGTAAAACATCATTTTTCTTTACTCCTCAGACTCTTCTTTCACAATAGCTAAATAGTTAAAATAGTCTTTTCACTCCAGCTTCTTCATGCAGGGTTCACTTCTGCAGGCTAGAATGGTTGCAGAGGTGATATCATATAACTTTGTGATGCCATGTTGAAAATTGCGAAAGTGGAATATGTTCACTGTCCTTACTTCAACAGTGAAAAACAAGAGACTAGTACACATACTTTACCACTTAAGAAATGTTCCTGTATGCAAGCATATGTACCAGAAACAAATAAGGGGCCGATTCCGATTCGGGCCAGAAATCTCTCCGACCGAGCCGGACCCGGAGAGATTCCCGACCGAATCGGACCCTAGCAGCCCGACCGAACGAGTACGATGCGCACGTATGCCATCGGACTCGATTCGGTCGGACTCCCATTGAAGTCAATGGGAGCCAGTCGTACGAAGCGTACACGGGCTCCCATTGACTCAATGGGCATGACGCGAACAAGGGCGCCCCCTACAGCGTGTTTGCGTCGATGCGGGTCGCGCCGTACATGCACGTGTAGGGGGACCCATGGGTCCCCCCTGTGTGCGACTCGCGTGCCTACGCTTCCAGGGGGGTCCGACACGGACCCCCAAAGTGCAGCTCCGACAGCTCCTTGGAGCCGGACTGCGCGAGTCGGTCGGAGCGGTCGGGGTGCGCATCGTACTTACCCGGCCGGGGAACGTCTCCATTGCGCGGTGCGAGTCGTCCCCGTGCGAGTCGGTCAGAGCGGTCGGGTCCTGCGAACAAGTCGGTCGGAGATTTCGCAAGCGCACGCATCGTACTCGCTCGCCCGGACGCACGTACGATTCGGTCGGGAAATAGGGCTCCGAATTGGATCCGGTAAAGCCGAATCCGATTCGGAGCCCTACCGGCCGAGATCGGAATCGGCCCCTAAGTATTGTATATCCTGTGAAACAATCACTTGAGTATAAAAAATATTTCCCAAAAATTAGTACAGTTCACAGTATAGACAGCATCACACAATAATCAGAATAATGGAATATTTTATTTAGAATGAATACTCAACTGTGAAATACTGATAAGATAAAGACACACAGCACGTGCTACTGAATATGCATCTTTATCAGGGTAATTCCTCAATTGTTAACAACGGAACCACAAATACTAACAAAAAACAGAACTTTCTGCTTCACTGGTTCCACTTTTCCAGTACAGATGAACTCTACAAAAGCTATTAATATCCATAGTCACCAAAACTCCTTTAACCATCTTTGGCTAATGCTCAAATGTGTTCCTCCTGCACTATATGGGAAAGTGAAAAATAAAGATCACATTGGTTAGGAAACACTGCGTGAGCTCATATATTATAATGGCTGCAAACATGTAAGACATTTGCAATGCAAGTCAGTGCCTGCTTGCGTCCCATTGTTGGCAGTTATTAAAACATTCCAAAACAGTGGATGTGAGAAACCAGGACCTGTTTGCAGTGTCACCCCACTTTTTGCCCCGATCGTGACTACTAGATCCTGGTTTTCTGACTCTGATTGTGCCCTGGGCTCTGCTAACCAGACCCAGGGCCTGGGCTCTGCTAACCAGACCCAGGGCCTAAAGTGGATTAAAAGTACATGTAATTAGGTAGAATTACAATTGGTACTGACAACCTACCTGTACGTCCCTAGTATATGGTAGGGCATGTAGGTTTAGAGGCCTAGTAGATTTAATGTACTTAAGTGTGTACTACTGTTATGCCTGCTGTCATTTTAAAAGCCAGCCCTGCCTTGCAGGCTGCTTTTAAACTGAATTTATATGCAAATTCGACTTTGGAATAAAAGGTACTTCTGAAGCCTCAAACAATCTTATATTTACATATAAGTACACCTAAGGTCTACCCTAGCTGCCCCAGAGGTAGGGTGCCTTGTAACTATAAGCAGGGACATTATAAAAGATGTTTTATATGCCTTGGTGAGGGAAATACTGCCAATTTCGTTTTTCCCCATTATAGCACAATGGCTCAATTGGCTAACATTGGAATACTTTATTAAAGTGTAACTATTGAAAGAAAGAAGCTGAAAATATACTTCGGAGTATCAAAATGATAGAATAAATCCAACAACTTTCTACTGTTAGATTTATTATAACTATAATAGAAAAGAAGTTATAGAACTTTCTCTTCTGTAAGCCAAAATACAGACTTCCAGCAGCCCTGCTCTGATGGGTCAGCCTCTGCCAGACCGAAACCTAGAAATTATTGATGAAACCTTCTCTGTCATCAAACATTCTTTATCTAGTAAGGAACATGCACCCTCACAATGCTATCTTGAGTCTGCAGGCTTCTCTCAGGAACCCACAGTAATGTCCCCTCATACCCTAACTGCATTAAGCGATCCACCCCCCCACTTGCTCCCCCATGGTGTGCTGCTCGCACAATACCAACTCTCAACTGCCTTCTGAGGAACATAAGTCCCTATCCATGAAGCACCAATCTATACTACCACCTTCTACCCTGCTAAAATAGCATACACAGGGATTCACAGCCAATAAAATAACCATAGGAGCTCAACTATCTCCTTAACGGCTGTACACAAAGTCATGACTACATCTGATACACCTAAGGCACTCTTTTTGGCCCAAGTTATCTCACCCACGATGCCTGATTACCCACTTCTGAACAATATCACACAACATACGCTCCTACCTCCCCTGATCAACAGCTCTCCTACTCCTCTCCTAACACCCCACCCCATCTACACCCAATCTTCCACCCGGCTGGTTCTCTCAGACATAGTCTTGAGCTTCCCCCCCTTCTACGGGCCTTTGGACCCAAACATCAACCTCTTGCTCTCACACACCACTAGAATCCAAACTTGATGTAATTACACTGGACCTACAACTACTTAAGACAAACCTAAAAAATCTAGTAAGCATCACCACAAAACTGACAAACAACAGATGGAACTACAAAACTCCCATCAGAAAAAGCCACAATACAGTTCCAGACACTAAATATCGCTCTAGACCACCTTCAAGCTGCACAAGCAATGGGAACGCAAATTATCAACATCTCCCCATCTCAGATGGAGAACAAGACCCTACCGCAGTGCCTACACTCGGCCCTCAAGTTTAAAAGATCCTCTCTCCAAAGGTAAAATTCACACCCTCCTTCTCTCAGATAATTCTACAGATTCCGGTAACAGAGCAGATTTGGACCAAATACAAACAATTCTTAAAAACCCACACAGAGAATCAACGCTCAATGACAGAACCGTAAACAAGTCAAACCTCAGGCAAGTGCCCATTATTCAAATAACCACCGAGGATACCAAACCACACTTGAAATGCATGTTACTCAATTGCAGATCAGCAGTGAAACACGCAGCAGACATAGTGGACCTCACCCTTGCACACACGCTGGACATACTACTCCTTACAGACATTTGGCTAAATGACTCTTCCACACCTACCCTTGACTTACTAGTTCCACCTAACCACACAATTATAAGATTAGATAGACCTAGCAGACCAGGCAGAGGTATTGCTTGAATAAACCATAACAACTTCTCAGTGAAACAGTCACACAACATTGCCCTATTCACATGTTAATACTTAGGCATTGATATTCTGAATAACAACAATCCAGTCTGCAAACTGCACAGATCTATCATCCACCAGAAGATAACGTTACATCCATAGAACAAATTATGGAAACCATCTCTACCAATGCAGGACAGCACCCAGATCTTGCTCAGAGATTTCAGTGTCCACTGGAATGACCCTAATGACCCAGCAGTCAATAGCCTTAAATCCTTCCTAGCTGACCTTAACTTGACAAAGTTCTGTGATAGACTTACCCACAATTTGGGGGCACCTTTGGACCATATCATCGGCAAGACTAATAACAACCAACCGAAATCCATCATCCCTTGTGATTGGACAGATCACCACAGCATCACTTTCCTCATCACAGAATCCATGAGAACAAAAAAGGCCCAACCAAAGAAACCCAAACACTGGAAAAGAAGCATGCATGGTACCAACCTGAATAATCTGACATCCCTCTGCAATAACATCTTGCCACCTCCCTTGGATATGACAGATGTCCATGACCTCACAGCCCACTGCAACAATGTAGTAAATGCTGAACATTCTAGATATGATTGCACCATTAAAATTAAAAATAATGTCAACCAAAGAATCCAAACCATGGTTCAATGACAGCTTAATGCAGATAGACATACGCTCAAACTAGCTGAATGATCATGGAGATTCTCACCCTCCATCGAACATCTTAAACACCTGAGATCTTTGGTGAGCACTCACAACAAACTGATCAGAATCTTGAAAGTGAATTTCTTCAGAAACCAATAAGATAGTGCTAGAAATTGTCCAAAAAAGTTGTTCAAACTTATCAAGCTACAATCCAATGGACAACCTAACCCTGCCCCTACAGGCTCTAATCCACAGCTAAACTGTGAGGATGTTGCCTCCTTCCTCACTGAAAAAATAAGAAAGATCGAAAATGACCTGCAAACAGTTAGGGGGAGCCTCCCTCACACACCTGATATTAGCACACTCCTGCTTGGGATCACTGATCCATCATGTCTCTCAGCCGACACCCCCAAAAACAATTCCTCATGGAGCACATTTATAACCTTTGATGAAAGCACCATTCTCAACATACTAACAGCACTAAAGCCCTCAAACCACTTTAGCCACCCCATACCAGCAAATGTCTTCAAGGAGGTCAAAATGTCCCTACTCCCTCTCTGGACCAAGGTAGTCAATGCCTCACTACTCCAAGGATCAATCCCTGACTGCCTCAAAGATGGGCAGGTTACCCCTATTTTGAAGAAACCTACTGCGGATCATGCAGATCCCAACAATTTCCGTCCAATCGCTAACATAATGACACTGGTGAAGCTCCTTGAGAAATGTGCCCATGTACAGCTGTGCAACCACATCGAACAATTCAGAATCCTAGATCAATGCCAATACAGCTTCCATCAGGGCCACAGTACTGAATTGGTGCTCACTCATATAGTTGGTGATGCCCTAAAATTTTTGAATCAGAACTAATCCTGCCTTCTCATCCTCCTCAACCTCTCATCAACCTTCGATACAGTCAAACACGACAGCCTGTTAGACCTACTTTAAGGTAGGATGGGCTTATCAGGGTCCGTTCTTCATTGGTTTCATTCTTCTCTCCACAGCAGAACCCAAAGAATAAAGGTCAATACGTTACTATCCAACCCCACACAGGTCACAATAGGGGTCCCACAGGGGTTCTCACTCCCACCCACTCTCTTTAACCTATTCATCGAAACTTTAACTGAACTGCTGAATTTATCCAGCATCCACTATCACATGTACGGTGACGACAACCAACTGTACCTAAAAATCTCTTCACCCTAAATTATAAGGTCTTTCAACACAACCGTACAAAAAACCCAAAACTGGCTTACTTGTAACCACCTCAAACTGTTATCTCTCAAAACAGGATTCCTCCTTATTGCCCCACCTAAACACCCACCAGATATCGCAGATTGGATAAGACATCTAACGGATTTTAACTGCTTACCACACATCGTAGACTCAGCGAGATCACTGGGAATAACGCTCAACAAGAACCTGAGCATGCAGGAGCACATCCGCTCTATTATCAAAAGAGCGAACTTCCAAATGAACAGATTAAGTAATTGTAAACCCTTCCTTCCCCGTGATGACTTCAAGTCAGCTGTTCAGGCCGTAGTGATTCCCACGTTGGACTATGGAAGTACAACCCTTTTCGGTCTTCCCAGATGTAATCTTGCTTCACTAAGGGCCTCTCTTAACTCTGCTGCTAGACTCATCACAGGATCAAAAGAAACACTCAAATCACTCCTGATCTGAAATCTTTAAACTGGCTCCCATTTGAGGCAAGGATTCACTTAAAAATAGCTTTCATGACCCACAAAGCCTTACACTTCAACATTCCGAGATACCTGGCACAAAAATTGGAGCTATCGGGTGGATGCAGAGCTTCTAGAAGCAATAGCACCCTACTGCTGAAACCACCAAAATTCTATAAAACGAAAACATAAAACCGAGCATTCTATGGTATTGCACCAATAATCCGGAATGCCCTACTCCCTAAAATCGGACTGAACCCCCTCAACTGCTTCATTTAAAAAATAAGTTAAAGTGATACTGATGAACAAATTTCTGCCATAGAATCCATGATCTCCACTCCTGAACACTATGTATCCTCTTAGCCTCGCACCCATGTTTATCCCTTGCATTTTTTTAATTGTTTTTGGATTCTGGTTTTATTGTATGCCTTGGACCCTTTGTTCCGCCCTTGATAATAACGTTGTTCTTTATATTCCCTATCTCATTAAACACTGTAAAGTGCTCTGATACCCGCAAGGGTCATGTTCGCACTATATAAAACTTTATATTTAAAAAAATAAAATATGTTCCCAGCCTGGAGTGTGTCCATTGGACTTTTAAGGATTTGGCCAGGTGCATTGTGGGGATTGTAGTCTCAACATCCCAATGACCATCTCAGAGATTCTAGACCCCTGGATTGGTGTTGTGGACACTTTGAACACCCTCAAAGAGACCTTCTGGAAGGAGATCCAGGAGTCTGGATAAGTTTGAAGAATTTTTGTCAAAAAGCTCCATAAGGTGACGTTGAACTGCGACTCAGCCTGGATTTTAGGTTTGCTCCACTGAAAGCTCCGGAATTCAAGACTTCCAGGATTTCACTGAGGATTCGCGCTGAAGCAAGCCGCCATCGTCAACGTGAGGAGCCTCGCGCAATGTCGAGAGAAAAAGCTCCAGAAAAACGGCGAAGGTAAAATTTTGATCGAGGACTCCCGCTTAGTGTATCTGACCAAGGCTCCATCATGGTTGGCCTCAAACTTTGACTTTTTCCCGGTCTAGCGTGACCAGATGTCCCAAAATGGCGCTTTGGGCTTTTAAGTACTAGAAAGTGTTTATTCTTTAAAAATTCATATCTCCCGTTCCCTATATTGGATTTTTGCCATTTTGGTGTCTATTTGGTTTTTTTTTGTCCTCATTTGCCTCGTTCACACCAATTCACTTGCATTACCAACTGAAATGTCCCAGACTTCATATGCTGAAGTAGGTGCAAGAAGTGGGATCACATATTGCCGACCTTGGGATGTGACCCCCCCTTCTTGCTTCCCAAACACACCATCTCTATTCGTGGCCCTACAACCTTTGAGAGAGGTGTCAGCCGAGGCAGAGAACAGCTTAATCATTGGACCCCTGATCTACAAGTCACACTGGTTGCTCACACCAAATCAGGAGGGGAGTCCAAAATTCATATCTTCTGTGACCCTTGTCTGAGATATCCAAATTACCCACATTTTTCACAAAGATTAACCAGTCCTCGTACCTTGGCGGAGCCTGTGACACCACCTGTCTACAGATCTCTCTACAAGCTAATAAAATAGCGTAGAAAACCAACTTTGCATTGTTTTTATTACTTGAAATTTGTGAATCCAAACCTCCGAAAATAACTAATAAAACGCTTACCTTGATTTGTAAGTTCAAGGAATTTGACAGAGCTTTACTCACAGGCTCCCAGAATGAATAAATCTTTGGGCAGTGTAGAAACATATGGAGATCGTCTTCCTTCATGCTACCACATTTTGGACATGCAACATCGCCTCCTTTCCCGAACTTAGATAACCTCTTGGGAGTCCAGTAGGCCCTGTGAATGGTGAATAAATGATTCCTCCTGAGGCATGCAGGTTTCACTATTTTATACAAAGTAGACATAGATACTTGCCATTGGTCTTCCAGCACAGTCACCGGCAAGCACCTTCCCCAAAGATCCACCGGGAGAGTGAAGTCTCCGTCTTCCATCTCTACCATCAGCCATTACCACAATGTGATTTCTTTCTTCGGAACGACCCAAGACAAGAGTTTTTCCTCAAATTCGTTGTATTTGCCTATTTTTATGTCTGAGGCCTGGTGCCAACTCTGAATCTGAAGATATTTAAATCTGGAAATTCTTTGACCGAATTTCTGATTGCACCGTTCCCACGTGACCAAACGGTCTTCGTAAAACAGATGTTTCCACCTTAAAATGCCAGTCTCCCTTAGTGGAATAGCCAACGCGTCCATAGTCCATTCAGGTGAGCCCGGAGAGTCCCAGATGGGGGCATACAGACTAAAATATGGTATTTTGATAGCCTTCCTGATTTTATACCTGGTCTCAGCCATGCCCCTTAAGATCTTTAACCTGACTTTTTTAAAGTACTTAGGATCCGCATATTTGTACATGAAGCCACACCCCCCCCCCATTTTCTTTCTTCAACAATATCTCAAAGAGGTTGCCAATCTCTAATTTTGTGGGTCTGTCCAGAAGCATTCTTTCATTCTTTAGTAAAAAGGACCAGGAGTAATATAGCAAATCGGGTAAAGCTAGCCCACCTTTCTCCAACCTCCTCCTCAGCTTTTTCCAGGCAATTCGTGGCCCTTTAGAGGACCAGATGAAGGAACTGATCTGACTCTGGATTTTTACAAACCACTCTTTATGAAAAGGTAGTGGGATGGACTCAAAAAGGAAAGTACATTTTGGGAGAATTACCATCTTTATGAGGTTAACTCGACCAAACAAAGATAATGGAAGATATGCCCAGTTCTTCAACAACAGTTCTTCAACAGTTCTTTCTTCACTATTTCAAGATTTTCTTTTGTAAGTTTTGCTATATCATGGATGATCTTGACCACTAAATACCTCATGTCATCTTTACATTTTACTTCGCCTGCCTCAGTGTTCCAGGCCATGACCTCCGTTTTTTGTTTATTAATATCATACCCTGAGATTTTGCCAAAGTCCGCCGTAACTGTTAGAACACCCCTCAATGCACTATGTATGTTAGAAGTAAAAATTAGGATATCATCTGCGTATAGACCTATTTTTTTGCTCCAGCCGTTGATTTGAAATGGTAGGATCTCTGCGTTGTTCCTGAATCTTCTAGCCAGCGGTTCAATATATAAATCGAAGAGTAAGGGGATAGGGGACAACCTTGTCTCGTGCCCCTTGTGATCGAAACAGGTTTTGTCAGGATCCCATTAACTAAAACCCTGGCTATGGGAGCAGCGTAAATTCCCTCCAACATTCTACAGACATTGGGGCCCAAGTTGAAAAATTTAGCCACGGCCTTTAGATAGACCCAGTTGACACGGTCAAAAGCTTTGGCGGCATCTAGTGCCATAACTGCTAAAGGAAGCCCATAGGTGGTGGCCAGGTCTATGGAACCTATAAAGGTATATGTCAGGTCTTTCAGAGTTCTTCCTCGGATAAACCCCTTTTGGTCCTCATGTACGAGCAGAGGCATGACCCTGTTTAACCTTTCTGCTATGGTTTTTGCAAAAAGTTTATAGTCGCAGTTCAAAAGCGATATAGGCCTGTAAGAATCACAGTTCTTCAGACATTTTCCCGGTTTTGGGATCAAGGTGATAGTGGCCTCTTTCCACGAGTCCGGCAATTTTGCTCCAGTCAGGAAAATTGCATTAAAAAGTTCAAGCAGAATGGGGCTTAGTATACTTGCCAGGGCCCTGTACACTTCATGAGATAAGCCATCTGGGCCTGGTGCCCTCCCTTTCTTGCCGTCCCCAATTGCCTTCTCTAGTTCACCAATATTTATCCTCTCGTTCAAATGCTCACATTTCTCTCTTTCTAAAGGCTCAGGAGGGTCCTGACTCAACCAACTCATCACCTCTTTTTCCGTGACCTCCAAATCTTCCTGATATACTTTATCAAAGTGTCTGTAGAAGGCTAATTCAATGGCCTGATTATCTCCGAGGAGTGTTCCTGTTTGATCACACCTGATCTCTTTAATCCTGTTTCTCACTTGATCACTCTTAGCTTTCCAGGCCAACAACTTACTACAGCCTTCACTATACTCAAAATGGGCCAGCCAACTTGATTCCCATCTTTTCCTGACCCTATCTTGTATAATTACTGACAGTTTTGCCTTAGTTTCCATTATTTCCCTCAGCCTAGTATCTTGATCATCCTGAATATTTAAGTTAATCAAGTTGTTCTCAATTGAACGGATTTGTTCTTCTAATGTTAGTATCTTATTATAATAAGCTCTCCTTCTCACCGCCACTAAGGTACCCAGTCTGCCTCTCATGTAAGCTTTGTATGAGTCCCAGACTATGCCAATAGAAGACGAACCCAGATTGCTATCAAAGAATTCCTTTGTCTCCCTTCTTAAAAGATCTAGGGTCTCTTCATCTAATAAGATCGTGCGGTCTAGTGTCCATCTTGGTTGAACCATCCCCTCACCCAGCTTTATATGCAACATTATTGCTGAGTGATCTGAGAGATGTACCCCTATGTGCTTATGTACTACTTGATCCTTTAGCTTACTGTCAATTAAAAAATAATCAATCCTAGAATGCCGCCTGTATTTCTTATTATGAAATGTGAAACCTTTCTGGGTGCCTACCCTATCTCGCCAGATGTCACAGAGACCCAGTTGCGTCATTACTTGTAGTATAAAGGCAGACATTTTGGGGTTTACCATTCCTCTGCTATTCTGAGATCTGTCTAACCTATAATCCTGTATGGCGTTAAAATCTCCTGCCATAATGATCGGGTCAGGAAAGTTTAATAACTCGGAAAGCAGAGCTTCCAGAGGGCCCGTGTCGTCTTGGTTCGGGCCATAATAACCCACTAACGTGTACTTATACCCATGAATTTTAACTTTTGCCATTAGCCACCTACCCAGAATGTTGGAGACGCTGCCTTCTATCGAGATGTTCATCCCCTGTTTCACCAAAAGCGCCACCCCTTTAGTGACTGCTGACTGCTTTGTGAAAATTGCTTGCAAGATCCACCTTTTAGCCTTAAAAAAACTCCAGACTCTCGGACTCCGTCAGATGAGTCTCCTGCATGATAATAATCTGCGCAGGACAGTCCCTTAAGTACTGCAGTATTTTCTCACGTCTACCCCTTACCCGCAGACCGTTCACATTCCAAGATAAGATTTTTATCTCATTTGCACCTTTTTTAGCCATCGCCATTAAGGTCCCTCTTACAGTTAACCCTTGGATGCAAATTAAAAGCCAACGCGACAAATGAGGAATATATTTTTATGTTTTTTACCTCATGCTCCCCACCCTGTGCCCCCTGCACCCTCCCCCCCATGGAAAACCCTTCCCCGACTTTCCATGGCAAAAGCCCTATGGTGGCCCTGCCCCGAGTTCGCATCAAAACCTCTCCTGCAACCTGTTTTTGAAGAGAAAGGAAAAAAAATAAAAAATACACCAGAGTCTAAAATTAGTGTTCCAGAGTCAGCAGAACTAATCTCCTGTCCCTCATTTGCTAATTCCCAGGCTGTAGATTTTCAATGAACTTATCAACCTCTTCAAAGAAGCGGAAGGAATGCATTTTATTATTAAGCATCACCTTCAACCAAGCTGGGATTTTTAACTGTGCCGACGCACCAAGCTTCCTTAGAGGTTCAATTCTCTTCCCTAGCTCCCACTGCCTATTGGCGGTCACACTTGACACATCAGATCTAACTTCAAACCTAACCCCGTCAATCTCCATTATCTTCTTAGTCAAGGCCCTGGACAAGATCTTCTCCTTTAAAGTGTACGTGAGAAAGTTAACTAAAATTCTCCTGGGCTTGGCCCTATTTGGGTTGAGTCTATAGGGGTCCCTATGGATCCTCTGAATGTCTTTGCTGATCTCTTCTTCTGTCTCCTCAAGGAGTGGCTCTTTTTTAATCAACTGGACGATAAATGATTTAATGTCCTCCCCCTTCTTGCCTTCCGGGATTTTTAGAAACTTCAAATTATTCCTCCTCTGGAAGTTTTCCAACCTCTCTACTCTCTCCTGTTGTTCTCTCTCTTTCGTTCTTAGAACCTCTATTTCAGCAGCGTTAACTTTCACTGCTTCTTTAAGGTCCCTCACTACCCCTTCTAACATAACAGTTCTTAAACTCAAGTCAATTTTTTTCTCCAGACTCTCACACACCAACCTGATTTGTTTCTGAAGTTTCAAAACGATTCTTTAATTCCAACGTGAGGGTTGCGAGCAAAGTACTAATAGAAGAATCCTCTTTATCCAAATTTTTTGAAGCCGCTCCTGCTTCCTCGCCATCCCCCCGCTCATTTACTTCCTTTTCACTAAAGGGTGCCGTAGCTGGGGTCTCCACATTGGTCACAGTATCTGAGGCTAGGATCTGGTAACGATTAGGGGCTACTTCCTTAGATCAGTCCCCCATATTTGGGAGTTCTACGGAATTGCGAATTGTCCCGTGCTTCTTGCTCAGCTCTCCCTGAAGCCCCTTCGACTCCATCTTACTGCTGTCTGTCGGGACACTATCACTAAGGGTAAAGGTTTTTGGCAAAATTTTAAAGTAGGTCCTCAGTGAAGGGGTGACTTTTACCTTCCGTTCAAGAATAGGTTTTAAAAAAATTATTTTCTTGTGCGTTACCGCCTCTTTAACCAAAGTCTCCTTTATCAGCCTGGCCCTACTCACTTGTTTTACGTTGCTCCCCTTCCTCTCTTCTGCTTCTCCCCCTGATTCCTTTTCTGCTTGAAATAAAACCCCAGCTGAATCTGCTGTTGCCCGAGTGTTTCCAGCCCCGGCACTTCTAAGGGTGTACCTGGAAATCACCTTCACCCCCACTGCACCAGAGCCCCCCCTCTGCACCTTGATCTTTCCCTTACCCGGTTTGGCGCTGGAATGTTCCAACTCTGCAGCCCCTTCCTGTAATGCATCCGGATTAGCGCTGGTGAAAACCAACATTACAACCACTTCCTGGGATGACTCCTTGAATGGTACTTGCGTTGGAAAACCCGCACCATCTCCAGTGCTTGAATCTGACTCCAACTGCCCCCTGCTACCGACCGCTTGCGGGCTAATTCCGCTTTGCCTGCCTCCACCTCCTCTGCCCTGGAAGGGAATCCTTGTTGCAGCGTGTCGTCCCCTGCGGAGCTCCAGCGCCACTCTCGCCCACGGCTGCTCTGCCGCCGTGCTGCTAGATCTTGGTATCGGAACGAGAGGAATCGCGTGCCCACTCTCCACACGTAGCTGCCCCGACCTGGCGTCACTACATTAATCCACGTACTGGTGAGTAACAATCATAATCCTTGACTATTCCCTCTCTTACGCACTTTTACTGATACGTTCTCCGGGCTCGCTCACCCGTGACCTGCACGGTAGCTGGCCGCCATGTTTTCCCCTGCCAATGGTTTTTAAGTACTAGAAAGTGTTTATGAGTCTCTATTCTTTAAAAATGCATATCTCCCGTTCCCTAGATTGGATTTTTGCCATTTTGGTGTCTATTTGTTGATAAAAAATATAACCTATTTTTATAAATTGTTGTTGGATTTTTATTGTGTGTTGTGTCTTACTTATTTAATGTGTTGGTGTTTTTAAATGCTTTACACACCTGTCTCCTAAGTTATGCCCGCCTGCTTATTATCAACTACCAAGGGTTGAACAAGAGAATAATTTACTGAGAATTTGACTGACCCTTTTATTGTGTTTATGGCCTTATTACTAGTGGTAGGTCCCGACTTATCACTATTAATGCACGACTTTCCAACAGTGCAGAATAGGGATGAAGCCATAGAATACTTTACAGAAATCACAGGCATAATATCAGAACAATTTCTATGTCATTTCCAAAATGTAAACATACCATTGCCACAGTCAAATCTCTTTCAATGCAAGCCATAACATTAAAACTGCACCACCATAATTTCCTAATGGTTGCAGCAACCACAATGAATAGGTTTTTGTCCAGGTCACCAAATTAAAGTATTGATGCTGTGACAAGAAAGCAGCAAGTAACGAGTAAGTTTAATAGTGACCTGGACACAGTGAAGTACTCCTCCAACTTCAACCGTCCACCTGTAAATGGTGTTACGTTTCGTATAGAGGCCCTAATATAGACGCGTTCATATATGCCGTATATGGTCATAATCGTATATGCCCTATTATGGTCATAATCGTATATGCCCTATTATGGTCATGATCTCCTATGCCCTAATATAGGCAGGATCTTTCACCTACATTAGTTCCCTACAGTACACAACGAACTCTGAGGGTTAAACGTTATCTAGTCTGTGGTTAGAACACTGCAGGGTTTTTCCCGAACACAGGCCTACAATCAGTAGCGGCTCGTGGAGGAAGTGCCGTGGGGTGGTGGGGCGGGGCGGGGGAGGAGCAGGGTGGGGGGTAGTAAACTACGGCATACGGCCGAAGAGAGGTAAGTAAACAAATACATTAATAAAGCAAATTTCGTTGCGCGCGCTGCATCGCATTTGGCAGGATGGGGTCCCACACTCTCTCTATTCAGGTAATGGGGTTCGACTAAATCCTAGAAGGATTCTTGGCTCTTAGGCTTTTAGACCCACACACATGCTAGGTACACTCAGGTACATCTAGTTAGGCATCGTAGGAGTACGCGCACTCTTCATAATGCTTTTTATATTCATGTTTATATTCATGATTCTTCCAATATGGTAGAACTGTACTATCCCTTCACTTTTATCGTACTGCTGATAATATATCTCTGCTATTGTTTGCTGGTTGCTACAGGATATATATTTTACACCAGAATAACAACTGTTCAATAAATACTTATTGAAACGCCCAGACTGTTTATTCTGTGTAACTGCAAAACACACAAGATGTTGGACGGAATGCTGCACATTGGCAAACATTCACCCCCAGTCACAGATCTGGGTTTAATCCATCGTTATTTTGCTTCACCACGCCACCCCAGTTCAGACATAGACATATGCAAATCAGTCTTGACCCTGTGCCTCATGGGAACAGTCCAGACCGAACTGCCAAGCCATGTCTTCCCTGGACCGGAATCAAGCATCCTAGGACCAGTTTCAGGCTATCATCCTTCATCAGCCAGGATAGCTTGACTCCAGTGGCGTAGTGAGCACGGGACCCACGTCTGGGCATACCCTTCCCACTTAGGGCAATATGCAAAACACACAAGATGATGGACGGAATGCTGCACATTGGCAAACATTCACCCCCAGTCACAGATCTGGGTTTAATCCATTGTTATTTTGCTTCACCACGCCACCCCAGTTCAGACAAAGCCATATGCAAATCAGTCTTGACCCTGTGCCTCATGGGAACAGTCCAGACCGAACTGCCAAGCCATGTCTTCCCTGGACCGGAATCAAGCATCCTAGGACCGGTTTCAGGCTATCAGCCTTCATCAGCCAGGATAGCTTGACTCCAGTGGCATAGTGAGCACGGGACCCACGTCTGGGCATACCCTTCCCACTTAGGGCAAAATGCAAAACACACAAGATGATGGACGGAATGCTGCACATTGGCAAACATTCACCCCCAGTCACAGATCTGGGTTTAATCCATCGTTATTTTGCTTCACCACGCCACCCCAGTTCAGACATAGCCATATGCAAATCAGTCTTGACTCTGTGCCTCATGGGAACAGTCCAGACCAAACTGCCAAGCCATGTCTTCCTGGACCGGAATCAAGCATCCTAGGACCGGCTTCAGGCTATCAGCCTTCATCAGCCAGGATAGCTTGACTCCAGTGGCGTAGTGAGCATCGGACCCACGTCTGGGCATACCCTTCCCACTTAGGGCAAAATGCAAAACACACAAGATGATGGACGGAATTCTGCACTGTGGCAAACATTCACCCCCAGTCACAGATCTGGGTTTAGTCCATCGTTATTTTGCTTCACCACGCCACCCCAGTTCAGACATAGCCATATGCAAATCAGTCTTGACTCTGTGCCTCATGGGAACAGTCCAGACCTAACTGCTAGCCATGTCTTCCCTGGACCGAATCAAGCATCCTAGGACCGGTTTCAGGCTATCAGCCTTCATCAGCCAGGATAGCTTGACTCCAGTGGCGTAGTGAGCACGGGACCCACGTCTGGGCATACCCTTCCCACTTAGGGCAAAATGCAAACACACAAGATGATGGACGGAATGCTGCACATTGGCAAACATTCACCCCCAGTCACAGATCTGTGTTTAATCCATCGTTATTTTGCTTCACCACGCCACCCCAGTTCAGACATAGCCATATGCAAATCAGTCTTGACTCTGTGCCTCATGGGAACAGTCCAGACCGAACTGCCAAGCCATGTCTTCCTGGACCGGAATCAAGCATCCTAGGACCGGTTTCAGGCTATCAGCCTTCATCAGCCAGGATAGCTTGACTCCAGTGGCGTAGTGAGCACGGGACCCACGTCTGGGCATACCCTTCCCACTTAGGGCAAAATGCAAAACACACAAGATGATGGATGGAATGCTGCACATTGGCAAACATTCACCCCCAGTCACAGATCTGGGTTTAATCCATCGTTATTTTGCTTCACCACGCCACCCCAGTTCAGACATAGCCATATGCAAATCAGTCTTGACCCTGTGCCTCATGGGAACAGTCCAGACCGAACTGCCAAGCCATGTCTTCCCTGGACCGGAATCAAGCATCCTAGGACCGGTTTCAGGCTATCAGGCTTCATCAGCCAGGATAGCTTGACTCCAGTGGCGTAGTGAGCACGGGACCCACGTCTGGGCATACCCTTCCCACTTAGGGCAAAATGCAAAACACACAAGATGATGGACAGAATGCTCCACATTGGCAAACATTCACCCCCAGTCACAGATCTGGGTTTAATCCATCGTTATTTTGCTTCACCACGCCACCCCAGTTCAGACATAGCCATATGCAAATCAGTCTTGACCCTGTGCCTCATGGGAACAGTCCAGACCGAACTGCCAAGCCATGTCCATCATCTTGTGTGTTTTGCATTTCGCCCTAAGTGGGAAGGGTATGCCCAGATGTGGGTCCCGTGCTCACTACGCCACTGGAGTCAAGCTATCCTGGCTGATGAAGGCTGATAGCCTGAAACCGGTCCTAGGATGCTTGATTCCGGTCCAGAGAAGACATGGCTTGGCAGTTCGGTCTGGACTGTTCCCATGAGGCACAGGGTCAAGACTGATTTGCATATGGCTATGTCTGAACTGGGGTGGCGTGGTGAAGCAAAATAACGATGGATTAAACCCAGATCTGTGACTGGGGGTGAATGTTTGCCAATGTGCAGCATTCCGTCCATCATCTTGTGTGTTTTGCATTTCGCCCTAAGTGGGAAGGGTATGCCCAGACGTGGGTCCCGTGCTCACTACGCCACTGGAGTCAAGCTATCCTGGCTGATGAAGGCTGATAGCCTGAAACCGGTCCTAGGATGCTTGATTCCGGTCCAGAGAAGACATGGCTTGGCAGTTCGGTCTGGACTGTTCCCATGAGGCACAGGGTCAAGACTGATTTGCATATGGCTATGTCTGAACTGGGGTGGCGTGGTGAAGCAAAATAACGATGGATTAAACCCAGATCTGTGACTGGGGGTGAATGTTTGCCAATGTGCAGCATTCCGTCCATCATCTTGTGTGTTTTGCATTTCGCCCTAAGTGGGAAGGGTATGCCCAGACGTGGGTCCCGTGCTCACTACGCCACTGGAGTCAAGCTATCCTGGCTGATGAAGGCTGATAGCCTGAAACCGGTCCTAGGATGCTTGATGCCGGTCCAGAGAAGACATGGCTTGGCAGTTCGGTCTGGACTGTTCCCATGAGGCACAGGGTCAAGACTGATTTGCATATGGCTATGTCTGAACTGGGGTGGCGTGGTGAAGCAAAATAACAATGGATTAAACCCAGATCTGTGATTGGGGGTGAATGTTTGCCAATGTGCAGCATTCCGTCCATCATCTTGTGTGTTTTGCATTTCGCCCTAAGTGGGAAGGGTATGCCCAGACGTGGGTCCCGTGCTCACTACGCCACTGGAGTCAGGCTATCCTGGCTGATGAAGGCTGATAGCCTGAAACCGGTCCTAGGATGCTTGATTCCGGTCCAGAGAAGACATGGCTTGGCAGTTCGGTCTGGACTGTTCCCATGAGGCACAGGGTCAAGACTTATTTGCATATGGCTATGTCTGAACTGGGGTGGCGTGGTGAAGCAAAATAACGATGGATTAAACCCAGATCTGTGACTGGGGGTGAATGTTTGCCAATGTGCAGCATTCCGTCCATCATCTTGTGTGTTTTGCATTTCGCCCCTAAGTGGGAAGGGTATGCCCAGACGTGGGTCCCGTGCTCACTACGCCACTGGAGTCAAGCTATCCTGGCTGATGAAGGCTGATAGCCTGAAACCGGTCCTAGGATGCTTGATTCCGGTCCAGAGAAGACATGGCTTGGCAGTTCGGTCTGGACTGTTCCCATGAGGCACAGGGTCAAGACTGATTTGCATATCGCTATGTTTGAACTGGGGTGGCGTGGTGAAGCAAAATAATGATGGATTAAACCCATATCTGTGACTGGGGGTGAATGTTTGCCAATGTGCAGCATTCCGTCCATCATCTTGTGTGTTTTGCATTTCGCCCTAAGTGGGAAGAGTATGCCCAGACGTGGGTCCCGTGCTCACTACGCCACTGGAGTCAAGCTATCCTGGCTGATGAAGGCTGATAGCCTGAAACCGGTCCTAGGATGCTTGATTCCGGTCCAGAGAAGACATGGCTTGGCAGTTCGGTCTGGACTGTTCCCATGAGGCACAGGGTCAAGACTGATTTGCATATGGCTATGTCTGAACTGGGGTGGCGTGGTGAAGCAAAATAACGATGGATTAAACCCAGATCTGTGACTGGGGGTGAATGTTTGCCAATGTGCAGCATTCCGTCCATCATCTTGTGTGTTTTGCATTTCGCCCTAAGTGGGAAGGGTATGCCCAGACGTGGGTCCCGTGCTCACTACGCCACTGGAGTCAAGCTATCCTGGCTGATGAAGGCTGATAGCCTGAAACCGGTCCTAGGATGCTTGATGCCGGTCCAGAGAAGACATGGCTTGGCAGTTCGGTCTGGACTGTTCCCATGAGGCACAGGGTCAAGACTGATTTGCATATGGCTATGTCTGAACTGGGGTGGCGTGGTGAAGCAAAATAACAATGGATTAAACCCAGATCTGTGATTGGGGGTGAATGTTTGCCAATGTGCAGCATTCCGTCCATCATCTTGTGTGTTTTGCATTTCGCCCTAAGTGGGAAGGGTATGCCCAGACGTGGGTCCCGTGCTCACTACGCCACTGGAGTCAGGCTATCCTGGCTGATGAAGGCTGATAGCCTGAAACCGGTCCTAGGATGCTTGATTCCGGTCCAGAGAAGACATGGCTTGGCAGTTCGGTCTGGACTGTTCCCATGAGGCACAGGGTCAAGACTTATTTGCATATGGCTATGTCTGAACTGGGGTGGCGTGGTGAAGCAAAATAACGATGGATTAAACCCAGATCTGTGACTGGGGGTGAATGTTTGCCAATGTGCAGCATTCCGTCCATCATCTTGTGTGTTTTGCATTTCGCCCTAAGTGGGAAGGGTATGCCCAGACGTGGGTCCCGTGCTCACTACGCCACTGGAGTCAAGCTATCCTGGCTGATGAAGGCTGATAGCCTGAAACCGGTCCTAGGATGCTTGATTCCGGTCCAGAGAAGACATGGCTTGGCAGTTCGGTCTGGACTGTTCCCATGAGGCACAGGGTCAAGACTGATTTGCATATCGCTATGTTTGAACTGGGGTGGCGTGGTGAAGCAAAATAATGATGGATTAAACCCATATCTGTGACTGGGGGTGAATGTTT
The DNA here is from genome assembly GCA_963921515.1 of Calotriton arnoldi. NCBI lineage: Eukaryota > Metazoa > Chordata > Amphibia > Caudata > Salamandridae > Calotriton > Calotriton arnoldi. The sequence goes on from CAWUFW010016991.1 coordinate 89,421, forward strand.
GCCAATGTGCAGCATTCCGTCCATCATCTTGTGTGTTTTGCATTTCGCCCTAAGTGGGAAGAGTATGCCCAGACGTGGGTCCCGTGCTCACTACGCCACTGGAGTCAAGCTATCCTGGCTGATGAAGGCTGATAGCCTGAAACCGGTCCTAGGATGCTTGATTCCGGTCCAGAGAAGACATGGCTTGGCAGTTCGGTCTGGACTGTTCCCATGAGGCACAGGGTCAAGACTGATTTGCATATGGCTATGTCTGAACTGGGGTGGCGTGGTGAAGCAAAATAACGATGGATTAAACCCAGATCTGTGACTGGGGGTGAATGTTTGCCAATGTGCAGCATTCCGTCCATCATCTTGTGTGTTTTGTATTCTATGTAACTCTCTTAGACAAACCGAATAAGTAAGCACGAGTGACTGAGCGAAAAGTAGTACATTGTTTCCACGATTCTGAGGGATCAGGGTTGTCATGATCTAAGGTTGCCAGAAAACTAATCTCTCCCCGATAAGAGGAGATTCTAGTGGCACTGTGAGCTAGCTAATGCAAATCAGGCTAACATACGCGGTGGGGGTGCACAGAGTCAGTCTAACACCAAACCCACAGTTTATGTTATCCAAACGCGCAGGTCCTGCAGGGGTACTATAGGAACTACACGACATGGCACCACCAACGTTGGTTGGGTACTTATTTAACAGTAGAATCTGAGTAGTTCAGTCGTGCTATACTCAGAGAACCTACTCACAAAACCCCAGAGACGTCTGGAGTGGGTGGGCACAAAATCCGCCGCAGCTGAGTAGTACTAAAATACTATTTATTGGCTGTTGGTTATTCAAGCTTGAAAGGACATAGTGTTCCTAAAAATTGTGGCTAAAACCTTATCATAGTTTCTTTTAAACAGTAGTCTGTGTTCTATACACAATGACTACCCCGGTCTTAGATCCAACACGAATGCCACTCCCCCCATCAGACGAGGACGACGATCCTGAGGATGCAATACAGATTGCACCAAAATTCAGAATGACAGTCACCCTAAGATTATTAGAAAATGGTTTACAAGCGAAGGGCGGCATTGTAGTTTTCGTGATTGAGACACACGAATCAAACAAAACAGAGGTATTATATTCATGGGTTACACTCCCAGCAGCAAATGCAATAACAAAGACATTTCACTACTATATAGAAGGGAATGCACCACGGGAATATGGTCCGTTTGAGGACATAGAGATTCCACTCACTTACCAGGAGCATCATTACTGGATTAATGGCGCCCTACCCCACGTACGAGAAAGAGTAAGGTTAGGCCGGCTCGGAGGAGACGGGGCCACATGGCCAATACTAGCGGCTTACACACCGCATCCTGACATTGGCACAATGCCACAGCCAGAATTACTCATACAACACAGAGATTTAATTAAAATCTACAGAAACCTGACACAATTTGTCATGAGGACTTTAACAATCCAACCTGCACCAGGTGCAGCAAATAGTACTCCAGCTCAGGGTACAGGAAATAAAATTGCTCCTCAAACATTACACGCGGTAATGGGCAAAATGCCCGCAAAATGCAAACAAATACCATTCTGGATCGCTCAGAAAATAACTCAGCTTGAGGCGGTATTCACGAATACTACCACCTGTGATAAACACAGAATACTAACAATCTGCTTGCCCATGGGGATCACACCACAAGTAGAGGACTGCACCTCTTGGGGTATAGTCTTTGCTGCCATATATACCAGAACGCATGGTATCCCGTCATTAGCAGTAGTACCTGACGTATTGAGACAGATACAAAATGAGTACGGAGCAGAGCCTGCCCTTAATTTAGGGATGAAGTTACTAGGTAACTACGAACAGGTATCAGCCATAATACTAGCTAACATTAAAGGGGAAGCAGCTTCAGTGGCGATACGCCAACGCCTAAGGGAGTTCAGTCCAGTAGATCAACCACACGAACTACCCAAAATAATTGAAACTGCATATGCAGAACTAGGCAGAGACAGTCTTGGTGGGAAAGCATTAAAACCACAACTGGTGGGCAGTCCTGAAAAGGACACTACAAAGCAGACACCTACTTCTTCTAAAAAGAAGTGGGAAAATAAAAAACAACAATAGTCTAAAGACAGCAGATCTCAATACAGAGGTAGGTCTCCTCAACAGGAGCCCTCTGAAAGGAGGTATAACCTCAGGAATGGGGATAATATTAAAAAACCTGACGGGTATCAGGATACTGATACACGTTCCTCTCGTTCCTTTCAGAGTTCATCAAAAAACTCAGAGAAGGAAGGACGGTCAGAGGAGCGTACAAAGTCCAGAGACACGCAACGCGCTGCGGACTACGCACCTAAAAAAGAAGATAAACAAAAACCTCAATTCAAAAAGAAGAAGGTAGCAGGTCTCAAGATCAGACATGCCCAGAATTCTGAGGACACAGCTTCTGAATGGGGAATGGGCTCTGACGATGCTAGACAGCGCGGCAGAAGTAACAATAGCTCGCCAGAACCTGAAGAAATTTCTGGTGACAGCGGAGTTGTCCTGATACTCGGGTAAGTGTCCCACATAAGTTACATGAGATAACACTCCGGATGGAGGGGGACAAGCCCAGGAAAGTTAAAGGTCTACTTTGGAAAAATTTGTCATCTGGATATGACATCCTATTAGCAGAGCAAGACTGGCCACCAGCATTCGTCATGGAGTGCCCTACGGGAGAAAAGGTAATTTTTCCAGCATTTGCCGACCTCGTTCCCATACATTTAAAACATGCATATGCGCAGGAGTGGGCAGTTGCCCTAGCTCCAGCATTGTACAAAAATCATGCTGGTTGGGATGAGGATTCAACCCACCACGTGATCCCGTTAAAAGTTTCCCCAAATGCTCAAAGGCAATACCCTATAAAGCAGGAAGCTAAAAAACAAGTCAGGGAGATCCTAGATCAACTTGAATACCAGGGGGTGATAGAAAATTGCACCTCACCAATGAACAATCCTTTGTTCCCCGTATCAAAACCCGACAACACATATCGTCTGGTTTTAGATTACAGACATTTAAACACTTGCACAAAGACATTTGCAGTTCAAAATGCACACAGTGCCGCATTAATGAATAACATTGTGCGACAAAAATACAAAACAACACTTGATATCTCAAATGGATTTTTCTGCCAAAATATAGTGCCTGAAAGCAGGTATTTGACGGCATTCTCAGCGCTAGGGTCCCAAGGGCAATTTTGTTGTTTGCCCCAAGGCTATAAGAATAGCCTGGGGTTGTTTTCAGCAAGGGTAACAGAGTTACACCAAAATTTGGATTAAGAAACACTGGGGCATATTATCAAGGAAGTGCGATATTTATCGCTAACCGCGCCTAGCGCGTTTTTTTTTAACGCCGCCTATCGCTGGAAATTATTGCTGAGATAACACCCTATTAGTAAGGTTTATCTCCATAGCGATAATATTTCCAGCGATAGCGGCAAAATGCGAAAATATCGCTGGAAAACCAGCGATATTCTCGCATTAACGCTATGGTGGATTTAGCCTGACAATCCACCCCCTATGCTACAAACAGGTAAGTCACCCTCAGTAGCAGGTGTAAAAATCTAGCGATAAACGCGCTTAGCGCAAATTATATTATCGCTTCGCCTGCTTTGCTAATAGGGGGCAGTTGTTTTAGCGACTGTTTTCAGTCGCTTTTAGTGGGGAATGCCTACCTTGCATGTCATTAGCGATAATTATCGCTGGCATGCAAGGCGATGTAAAAACCGGCCGCTATCTCCTGAAAGCTGTCGCTAACGCCTGTTAGCGACAGCTTGCTGATAGGGCGATATAATTATCGCCGCTTTAGCGGCAAAAACTGCTGCTAAAGCGGCGATAATGGGCTTGATCATATGCCCCTCTGTCCTATGTAGATGATATTTATCTGACGGACGATGACTTACCGAGGCACTTGACCAGGGTGAGCACCATTATTATGGGATTCGCCTCTGAGGGCTATAAATTTAATTTCAAAAAATCTAAAATTGCCCATCTCAATGTCCTGTTTCTGGGATATGAGCTGTCAAGTGAAGGAAAAAGCCTAGCAGCTAACTTTTTAGAAAAGTGTGCGCTGCTCCAACCTCCAAAATCATTAAAGAATTTACAATCAATTCTGGGATTCCTAAATTTTGGTCGAACATACATTTTGGATTACGCAGAAAGAGTAAAACCTTTCTACGACTTAATAAAACCTGATTTTTCAGTCAGACAATGGACACAGGAACATACAAATATCCTACTTTCACTACAGGAAGACATGATAGCTTCAAAACATTTACAGACACGCGTAAACGTACGCAACTTAGAGATCCGAGTAATAGCGGGTCAATGCGGGTACACTTATTTAACTTCCAATGAAGGCGAAACAGTACCAATCGCATACAAATCACACCTGTGCACAAACGCAGAGATGCGTTTCACTTCAACAGAAAAAATCCTGACAGCAGTGCAGACCGCTGTAGCAAGAGAAAGAGCTCTGGCTCAGGGAAAGCACATAATAGTCCTGACCCCGGTACCAGCCTTAGAGGCTGTTACAAAGGCTAGCATTCCAAATGCAAAAGCCTTACATCCCAGATGGATACAATGGGCTAATTCTCTTACTGCAACGGATGTTGAATACAGATTTGATCCAAGTTTAAAAACACAAGCATTTCTGCAATACGAACAAGAATATCCTCCACCAAATGAGATTTTGCCTCTAGATCAGTATGAATATATTATTTACACTGACGGATTTGCTCAACCGGCCATAGGGAGTAAGCAAGCTTACAGCGCGGCGTGTGCAATCGTTAATGGTTGCATGTGCGATGGAAAGTTCCAGCCAAGTTGCACTAAAACGCAATCTCTAGGAGACTGCACAGCTCAGTTGGCAGAATTAAAAGCACTAATACTGGCACTGGTAAATACGGAACACGAATTCCCCACACTAATTGTGTGTGATTCCTTTTACTGTGTACAGTCGTACAATGAATATTTACATCATTGGGAACAAAACAGGTTTAAAGACGCGAAAGGTGGCACAATTAAGCAGAAAATGCTATGGGAACAGGTAGTGGAGTTGAGAAACGAACTACCAAGGGCTCACGTGATACATACACTGAGTCATCAGCGTGATGGCGTTCACGTTGAAGGGAATTCATTGGCTGATGAAGCCGCAAAGGGGGCTGTATGCACAGCCGCCGTAGTTGCAATCACTCGTTCAAAAACGAGGATAGACGGTGAGATTTTGGTACCTGTCAATGCTTCACGCAAAGGCAGCACAGCAGTACCTAAAACATTTCCACTCAAGTACTCCTACAAGTTAGATGCACAAAACATTCCATATGCTCATATTCCTGGAGTGGGGGATAGGGTAATACCAAATATGGATCGTAGGCAAAGCTTAATTCTAGCAGCACACAAGTGTTTGGGTTCTGCGCATACAGGCGTTACAGCGACTATTTCTTTGCTGAAACAGCGCTACTGGTGGCCAGGGTTAACAAAGCAGACCAAAGACTATGTCTTAAAGTGCGACATCTGCCAGCAGATGAAAGGTTCCACCGTAACACGCCCAGCACAGACACCATTACTAAAATCAGACAAACCTCTCGCATGTGTGTACTTGGACCACTGCGGACCCCTACAATCTGATGGGGCCAAGAAATATATCATGGTTGCAGTGGATTCCTGCTCTAGATTCATATGGGTTTGGCCTCAGTGCTCGGCTGATGCTCGAACTGTTATAAAAGATTTGCGAGTCTTTATCAGCACATACGCAGTTGGCACGTTACATTCTGACCATGGTCCGGCGTTTAGCTCTCGGGCTTACAAAGAGGCCATGGAAGGAATGGGCGTAGCATTGCGGTACTCCTCTCCGTACCATCCTGAGGGAAATTCGGTTGTGGAGAGGAAAAACCGTGACTTAAAGCAATCTTTAACAGCTAGGGTATTAGGTAAGGGCGATAGTTGGGTCAGTCACCTTTATGGGGTCCAAAGAGCAATAAATAACCAGTCAAGAAGCTCTCTAGGGGGTGTCACTCCTTACGAGGTCCTATTTGGGACAAGAATGTGGGTACCTGATCTTGATTGTGGAGGCACAGTGCCGGATGAAAAACCATTTGATATCCATGATCGTTTGGCTGTTTTACAGGCTCTAAATGAATCCAGGACACAACAAAGCAACGTCCACTTAAAACAGACTGCCACTGAGGAAGTCAAGGCAGTAACGGCAAGACCTGTCTGGATCCCAAAAGTTGGGGATCTGGTCAGAGAGAAGATTGCAGACAAGAAAGAATTCGGACCATCCTACAGAACAGCTGTACCGGTCCTAGCAATCCAAGGCACAAGAACTGTACTTCTGCCGCCTCTTGCCGGGAAAAAGGAGAAAAGATTTGTCTCAATCGACTTAATCAAACCACACTATGTGGCCGATACTAAACAGTAGGCCTTGTGGACTCCACAGTAGCAGATGCCCTCCTCTTGCTACAATCCAAGAAGTTCAAACAGAAAGACTCATCACGTTTGAAGAGCCACCTGTACGGAATGAAGGACTAAGCAACAATGCTATGGAACTCGTTCCACTTCAACAAGAAGAAAATCAACTTATCAACCAAGTTGCAATAAGACCGACTACAGACGTCTATGTCAACATGCCTTGTCAAGAGCAAAATCCGATTTCAACTAATCCTGATGCAATTCCAACAATTGATCGAACTGCTTCTGGCTATTTCATGAACTTTGATACGTTTCACTGGATCCAAGCGAGCCGGAAACGACGCCAGCCAAAAAATAACACCAAACAGATTTACTCTGCTTCCTTTATGGCCCAGTTGTCTACACAGGGTTTCGACCTATGGAAGGACACTATAGATTTCAAATCAATCTGGGGCTCGAGGGACTGGCAGGTCCAGGGAACAGAAGCGCTTTTTAGAGCATGCCTCATTCCACAGCAGATGATATTTCTAAATGACACTGTGCAACAGACATCCTGTCTTGGACTAGCCAAGAACAAGGAAATGAACACACCTGGGTTTCCAGCACCGTCACAGATGGGTGGGGGGCAGAATTCAACTACACATGGGGTAGGATTAGATGACATTCTCCAGTACAACAGGTCAGATCCCACTTGGACAGAATGGCTGATTTGGCCCATTGACACGAACACATGTCAACAGAGATCCCTAGGTATAACCGAGGGGTTTAGTATCAGTAGGCCAGATACATGCTATGTACAGAGACAACACCCAGGGGTAGTGACATCCTATAGTGTTGGGAAATTGTGCCTTGATTGGCTAGAGACCTCAACACTCACAGAAGTAAAACATCACTTGACCTTACTCACACCTGATGTAGACCTTAGGGATTTCTTGTCCGGCCCAAGGAAAACACGACAGAAACGTTTCATATATGCTGGCATTTATGCCTATTATAATGAAAACTGGACAATATCCCAACAGGAGGCCGCAGAAAGAATACGGGAAATAGACCGTATTAACCTAGAGAAGGCATTAGCTGTAGTGGATAATGGGGTAACAACTTTGATCTCCAGGATTTACTCCTTAGGCAACATTGTGTCTTTGGCAATCGACATATTAGAACAAGATCTGGCCTTGTTACAACACGGGCAATCCCAATTACGTTCTATTATGATGTTAAGCTGGACGCTGCAATCTTTGCGTGCAGGCTATGTGCCCTGGTGTTTTATAAACACCATGTCTCTGTTTTCAGAATACAATCTAACTGATAAACAGATAGAAATGGCACAAAGGGGAGCCAAATATACAATGCTGCGTATTGAGAAACTGGAAAGGTTACCATTCACTGTAGCCGAATTACCATCAACTGAATGGCTAATTCATGGCCAAATCACTCTGCCGGTCACTACGTTTCAGTTTCAATATTGCCTTGAGCAGAGGCAGGCAGGCAAATATGAAAAAATGGGTAATGGATACATTAAGGAAACTTGGGAGTTACCATATAAATATCGATGCCGGAATGGGGATCGAGAAGTGTATCTTAGTGGTACAAACTGCAAGAACGCTTTAAGCGGTTCTCTCATGTGTCAGGATATTTCTCTGCACGGAGCATGTAGTGGTTCGGTAGCGAACTTATCGTGTCACATGTCAGTGACCCCAGTGGCCATGATCACGCCGGTTTTCCAGCTGCTCTCGAATGGGAGTTACTTGATGCTAAACGATCAAGGTTGCTGTGGGATGCTTCCGGGTGATCCAGCGCGATATTAGCAAACAGCATTCATACACCAGATACTCACTTGGGCCCATACATTCATACTATGCTAATACTTACGCTGGGGTTGTCAGTTGTTACTCTTTATCAAAATCCCTGCTACCAATTACCTTCACATTGAAGAGTAATGACTTACCAATGAATCCTTTGCTAATTGGGAAATTTAAAATGAGTGACATTCATTAAAGTACATAATCCTGAAATAACCACTGAGTCAGGAAGTTTTAAAATGTTTATCTAAAGATTTAGCAGAGTAAATTACATAACCACATGGTACTTTAATCGCATATCACGGATGAAGCATAGAATAATAATTTTTGATTAATGACGGTCCCTCAGAAAGGAGAAGATAGAGACAGCAGCGAAACTAAAAGGTTGCATTTATATTTACCTAAGTGCGAGAACCAAACCCCTTGGCCAAGGAGTTGGAAAAGAATAGGACCCAGGAAGGATGAAGAGCAAAGACCTCCTCCAGGTTCAGGACAGGACCGGTGACCTCTCTACAATGACGCCTGCGTCGTTCCCCTCTCTGATACTCGGCTTCTCCTCGATTCTCCCGTGCCTTCCTTCTAATGGACTCCGCCGCCCCCTCCTCAGGACCTCTCTGGACAGGGATTCAGTCTGCAATCGATCAGCTTGGCGGTCTGGAGCTCTTCTGCCTGACAGCTTGTACGCCTGTTCTCGTGTGTACGTCTGCTCTCTTTCAGCATCTCCTTCCAACTAATTAGCTAATTCTATATCTATTATACCCTTCTATGCCATGAACCTCCCCTTAATGTTGCTAAAATATGGGACCACTACTTCTGATTGGACAGGGACAGGGGGTGGATTCTCACACCATATGATTTTAGTTCATTTTCTGTAGGCCATTGTCTTTAAACTACCACCCATCCAATTTTATACATTTGCTTTATTTCCCACCCGTCTCACGACAAATGTTATATATTCTTCATATACAAAGTTTCAATTTTCAACAGGAAAGGCAAGAGCACAGCAGCTTCGGCCATCAGGTCATGGCCTTGGACGACGTCCAGGTTGACTTCATTTTTATTCTTTGGCAGCCAAACAGGACACATGCGCAGAATCATTGTCTCTCGAGTTTCAGATCACCAACCCCAGGCCCAAGTTTTACGAACTAATAAAAGTCAAAGAAGAAAATATTAAAATCACAAATAATATGTTTCACTGTATACCCACTCTTTCTACTCTATCCCCATTTACTTATAAATCTATCCTGCATTAGTAGCGTTAAGAAAACGACAAATTAATAATAACACAAGAGCAAGATGAAGCATGTGAAAACATCAAGCAGCCCTTTTAAAGCACACTGCGCAGAAGCAGTAATTTCCCACCAAGCAAAGAAAGACGTCACAACACGTGATATGGTTGAGACATGCGCAGTAAGGTTCCCGCGCTTTAGCGGCCATTTTAGGAAAAGACAAGCGTTACTTGTTAGTTAGAACACATAGGCAAGCTTCCTTTCTATTCATGTAGTGTATGCAAAGTTTAATATACACAATACAGGATTAATAAATTAATACGGTGAGAAAATTGCATTTGAGCAAGTCTCATTTTTGAGTCCTTGCTCCATCAATCCCCTCTCAGATGGCGTTTAAGAGCCATCAAATACTACCCACAATCAGATGCCAATTTCTTAGCAAATAGTTTCATTCTCATTTTTACATTTTCTATTTTTAACATCCCCCTTTAATTTCTTGTATAATTCACTTCTCCATTCTTCAAGTTCTATTTCGTCAATCTTTCTCTTCTTCCCCTTTCCTGTCACATTATATGTTCCATTCTTTCTACAACATTTGCACCATATTATTATTGTCAGTACTATTATTGCTAACCCTGCTAGGGGTACTAATATTTGACCTATAAGTCCTTTTCCTACATTAGCAAACTAGGTACCAATTGACGAGATACTATTTGTCAATCTTTCCCATACACTATCAACTTCCAGTGGTTTAAGTTCCTTCTCAAGTTTAGTTATATTCTGTATATACGTTCCAATTTCTGCACTTTTATCAGGAATGTAAGTGCAACAATGTTTCATCTTCAGTAATTTACAGACTCCGCCCTCTTTTGCTAATATAATATCAAGAGCAAGTCGATTTTGCATAACCATAGATCTAATCGCAACCATTTCCGCATTAATCATTAGAAATCCACCAGCAGTATCCGTTGATAAATGGTCAACCACTGTAGACAATTTACATATTTTCCTTGAGTTCAGAATTATTCCCACCGAAGGTATCAATGCACCAAATATATCACCTACAATTTCAGAAAAACTAGCTCTTTTACTACGTGTTAATTCGCCTTTGTTTTCATTGCTCCCAGTGTTTCTTTTTACGTGGTATATTTTTGGAAATACTATTCCAAAATAACAACTTCCATACCACCGTGCAGGAAGCCTAAAGTAAGCCTTATTCCCGCATACATAATAGATCCCAGGAAAAACTGAATCTGTTCCTCCTTCGATTCCCCAACCTCCAAGAATTAAGAAATTGTGTTCACATTCACTGGTACCGATGAAAACATTGTTATAATCAGTCCTTAACCTATGTAGACAAATTTTCCCCGTCTTTACAAAATCCAGAGCCATAGCAGCTTGAGCCTTGCCAGGTGTGTAACTCCCTTCTTTCTCAGCCCAAGGTGGCAAATGAGCCTTATGCTCAGAAGCTTTCCTTTGAAAATCTTGCCTTCTATTTTCTACTAAATTCAAAAATATCTTTTCTTCTTCGTGTAAAGAACATGTTAGATTGTGTCTATGTGCATGTGTTATGTCTATTGATTTCATTGTTAAGAAAAATTCTCCCATAAACTGTTCGAATTGACTACTAAGCACTGGGTTCATACTCTTTCGAATCGGAACCTCTGAAAATACATCTATGTTTGAATAATAATATTGAAGTCTCCCTGTTCTATAAAATAAACTAGATAAAACACTACATGATATGCCATATGTCAATGGTAAGTGATGATATGTTAATCCTTCTGCTACTGATTCGGGTAACTTCATACAGACATAACAATTACTAACTTCCATGGTATCTACATATTGAAATAATAACTTTGTGAAAACATTTAAACTAGTGTCGTTATCAGTTATTTCATGATGAAATTCTGGTTCATTTTCTGCCATTAGTTCTACTCTATTTCCCTTCATGTGTGCTGTCCTTCCTTTAGTTTCGTTATTAATCTTTTTATCCATTATCATAAGGTAAGGAACTGCTACGATCAGGACTAACCAAACTATAAGCACCGTTACTGGACTACATATGCATATTGCACAGCATCTTCTACAACATCTCTGTTTTGGTCTCCCAGCAACGCTATCATCAGGCATTTCGACAAGGAAGATTGCTCTTCTTATCTATTTTCGCTTTTCTTTATGTGACTCTTTTTCGTAGTCAAGGTGGTCTTGTTTCCTTCTCGTACGTCAGTTCTGCACTCGTTCCTTCGTCACCACTTTCACTTGACTCTGAACTTTCGTAATCTTCAAGAATAATGTAAGTCCAATCAGGACCCTTGAATTTGTTATTCACAAGTTTCAGTCTCTTGCTTCTTCTTTTCTTAGTTTTGTTTTCTTGTTCGGTTTGACTTGTTACTTCATTTACTTGATCTGGATCTTCACTTCTGGTTGTTATGTGGTATTTTACTCTTTTAATGACACTAGGCCAATGATCACCTTTTCTTGTTTTCTTTGTTTGCACTGTTTCTTTATTTTTGTCTTCAGCAATCTCTTTATTTTCACTTTCTGACACCTTTTCGTTTTCTGCAATTACTGTTTTTCTTTCTTGCTCTTTTTCAGGTCTGATTTGTTTTTCTTCAGCAGCTCCACTATGAGTTTCCAATAATTGACCTTGTGCTTGATTTATTTCTTCATGTTCATTTTTCTCGAGATCTTTTTCTTCTTTGTGATTCTCTTAATCTAACTGGTTCTGATCAGGGCTTATTGCACTTTGTACTTCTGCAGCCTGACCGGATTCTTCTAAACCTGTCTGTTCCTGCTCAAAACTTGTTGGTTCTTCGTTATTTTGAGCCCAGTTTCCTTTCCCTACCTGGTTCTGCTCAGGTTCTTTTATTGTATGTTCTTCTTTTCCCTGAGCTGCTTCTTCTTCGCCTATCTGATCTTCTTCAATTTCTTCCAATTTTGTTTGACTTCTTGTTCTGTAGTAGACTTCAGGAATTTCTACCACCGGTATCCAGTCCTGACTTGTGCTCGGTTGTTCTTCTGCAGCTTCTTCTGAATCTCGAGCCTGAGATTCTTCAGCTGGGCAACCTTCAGCTTCCTCAGTGATTGATGCTCACTGAGGATTTTCTTCTTCAGGGTCTGGTACTCTTTTGGTGTGGCTTACATGAATCCAATTAGGAAATCCTGCACACTTCACTGCTGTGTTGGTAGTCAGTATGTCTTGACAAGGTTTTCCCCATCTAGGTGATAGACACGTCTCTCTGGTGTGATTCTTCACTACCACCCAAGCACCAGGATTCAGATCATGTTCTTGTTCAGGCTGCCTTGACACTGCGTCTTCTCCGACCTGATGAGAGATAGAACGCACTAGGTTAGCCAATCCTTTGCAATAATCCAGAACCATATCATCAGATATATTCAGCAGTTTGTTTATGGGAACATGTGCTTGTCTCATTGCTCTTCCCATCATTATCTCATGTGGACTCAGTCCCGTATTTCTATCAGGAATGCTTCTTAGGCCCATTAAAACAAGTGGCAATGCATCTGGCCACTCCAATGATGTCGATGCACACATTTTTCCCAGTCTGGATTTTATAGTGCCATTCAATTGTTCAACCACTCCAGAAGCCTCTGGACGATATGCACAGTGCAATTTTTGTTCGATTTGGAATGCTCCGCATATTATTTGAATCACTTCACTGTTAAAATGTTTTCCTCTATCTGATTCCAAAGTTACTGGGAAACCAAACCTAGGAATGAGTTCTCGTAGTAACAGCTTTGCGACTGTAATGCTGTCACTCCTCCTGGTAGGGTAAGCCTCCACCCACTTTGAAAACAGACATACTATGACTAGTACATATTTCAACCCTCTGCATGGTGGTAACTGTATAAAGTCGAACTGGAGTCTTATAAATGGACCCTCTGCCTTTCCAATCTTCCCAAACCCGATTATTGTCTTTCTCCCTGGATTATGCATCTGGCAAGTCAAACATCTCTGGCAAAGGCTCTCTGCTACAGCCCTGAACTTGGGATTGTACCAGTTCTGTCTGAAAAGCCTAATCATTGCATCTCTCCCTATGTGTGTGTCTCCATGATACATCCTGGCCATTTGAGAGAGCAGACAGTCAGGCATGACTGGTCTGCCATCAGCACAAATCCACACTTCATCATCTCCCCTTTGGGAACAACCCACTTTGACCCATGTTTTCTTTTCATTTTCATCAGCCCCATCTTGCAATCTTCTAACCTCATTCCATGTTTCAGGTGGCATATACAGCATAAGTTGGCAGCTGATTCCCATTCTTTCCACCCTTTTATTGACTGATAATCTATTTCTGGCACAATGTTGAGCCACAAGATCTGCATATCGATTGCCAATTACCACCCAGTCATCTCCTGACTGGTGTGCGGCACATTTCACCACAGCCAATTCTTTTGGTGATTGTATTGCTTCCATCAATTCCCTTACAAACTGTCCATTTTTAATGGGGGATCCTGAAGAAGTCATGAAATCCCTCTGCATCCATAGTTGGCCAAAATCATGCACAACCCCGTAACCATATTGGCTATCTGTAAATATAGTTACGTTTTGATTCCTCCCAATTTTGCAAGCTTTTATCAAAGCAATCAATTCAGCTACTTGTGCAGATTTTACTCCTGGTAAATAGGATGCTTCAACTATTCCAGTTAATTCACACACCGCATAGGCTGCAGTTAGTTTACCGTCTTCATGCCTCTGACATGAACCATCAACAAACAGCTCCCTGTCTGGCTTTCTAAGGGGCTGTTCTTCAATGTCCGGACGTGGTTTCGTGCATAATTCTGTGACTTGTAAACAATCATGTTCTTCTTCTTCTTCTTCGTCATTTTTAATTTCCTCATGATATGGGTCTGGTAGTAAGGTTGCGGGATTTACTATTGTACACCTCACTATGTTCACATTTTCAGCACCCATTATTATTCTCTCATATTTAGTCAGCCGACTATGAGTAAGATGCTGAGTTTGTGTTCTTGTCAACAGAATTACAACGGCATGTGGAACAAACACCTTTACTGGGTGTCCCATCACAATTGACTCACTTTGTTCAATACTTAAACAGGTAGCCTCTACTGCTTTTAAGCAGCCTGGCAACGCGGCTGCCACTGGATCCAATGTAGCAGAAAAATATGCTATAGGACGTCTGTCTAGACCATGTCTTTGTGTTAAGACTGAAAGTGCACAATTTTCTCTCTCATGACAAAACAATGCAAAGCTTCTTTTATAGTCGGGCATGCCTAGGGCTGGTGCTGAGCACAGATCATTTCTCAATTTTACAAAAGCTCCTACACTCTCATCATCCCATTCAACTGGGTCCTTTGCTTTCTTTTTTGTCATTTGAATTAGGGGCTTCGCTAACAAGGAAAATCCTAGTATCCATTGTCGACAGTATCCTACTATTCCTAGGAACATTCTCACTTCTCTTTGGGTTACAGGCATTTGCATTTTCTTAATCAATTGTACTCTTTCCGAGGTTATTCTTCTTTTTCCCCTCTCAATTTGGTGTCCCAGATATTTAACAGCTGTTGTACAGAACTGCAATTTTTCTGGTGAGACTTTATGCCCTTCTTCAGCCAAATGATTCAATAGTGCTATGGAATCAACAACACAGTCCTCTCTGGTGTTCGATGCCACCAGTAAGTCGTCGATATATTGCACTAGGACTGAGCTACCTGGCATCACTAGTTTCTCAAGGCAGTTTTTCAATATCTGATTAAAGATGGAAGGACTTTCCGTGTACCCCTGAGGAACACGATTCCATACATAGACTTTGTTCTCAAATTTAAATGAAAAAAGATACTGGCTGTCTGGGTGCAATGGTATTGAAAAGAACGCTTGGCATAAATCAATCACTGTGAACCATCCTGCACTCCAAGGAATCTGGTATAGGATTACTGCAGGATTGGGTACTATAGGACAACAAGGTTCCACAATCTTATTTATTTTGCGCAGGTCCTGAACAATCCTATATTTTCCGCTAGGTTTCTTTAAACCCATTATTGGTGAATTACATGGGCTACTCATTACTTCTCTTAGTATGTTTTGTTCTACCATTCGATTGATTTCTTCAATGACTCCTGTCTTTACTTCTGCACTCATTTTGTACTGTCTAGTATTTGGGAAAATCGCACCTTCCTTTACAGTAATTTTAACTGGGTCTATTTTGGCCATAAGTCCTACTTCCTTTCCTGTGAAATCCCATACTATGGAGTTTACTGCAGTTTTTAATTCTTCTGGCAGCTCATCTTTTGTTATCAAAGAAAACATCTCATCTACCTCTGTACCTTGTTTTGCAATCATAAACTTATATACATGATCTTCATCTGGGGTTTGAACTGCCACACCATCTGGGGTGCAGAAAATTGTGCAATTCATCTTGCATAACAAATCGCGACCTAATAAATTTACTGGACTAGAATCACACAACACAAATTGGTGTATTTCTCTGAAATTTCCAGTTTTAACTTCCGTTGGTTCGGTAAGAGGTGTTCTAATCTTTCTATTAGCTACTCCCACTACTTGGATAGCTTCTCCAGAGAGAGGAAGGTCTGGAATGTCTGCTGTTCTCACAGTTGACCTGGTAGCACCAGTGTCCAAAAGGAAAGTAATATCATTACCTTTCACCTTCCCTTCAACATATGGACCTGACTGATCTACCGATAAGGATGCGCCAAGTACGCACTCCTTCTCCCCCTCTCCTAGGCACCGTCATGAACTGTATTGACAGAAATCGTCCTGTAAAAGAAACTGTGATGTTACATAATCATTCTTACCACTTCCTCCTTGATATCTGACGTCTGTACCGTGGTTTGCTCTGCTTACATTACCCTGAATAGGTGCAGGTGGCAACTGACTCTGAGGATTTACACCCGTGAGTCATTCTGCGTCTGTGGATTTAAATTTTGATTTGGGCCATTATTATTCCGAATCTTTTTACATTCATCCTTCCAATGCCCCAATTTTCCGCATCCATGACAAGGAAATTTCTTTTTAGCTTCTTCTCTACTCATTCGTCCTCTCACTTTTCCACCATTCCCAGTATCGCCATTCGTTCCAGAATCCTTCCCTTGATTTTCACTTGGATTATCCAAATTAATTCCCTGTTTCTCAGCCATTTTCACCTGTGCCCACATCACCTTTTCCTGCAATTTCTTGTGCCTATCCTCAATATCATCTCCACAGTATTTCGCATATTTCAGAATCTCATTTATGGGCTTGCCCTGCCAACACAACATGTGCTGCTTAATCATCTGACAAATCTCTGGCTTCAGACCATAAACAAATCGATACACAAACTGACTCATGTTCTTGTCTCCAATGTCCTCAAATCCACTATACTGCTTAAATACCTGCAATAAACGCTCATAATAGGCGTGTACCGATTCGCTAGCTTCTTGGGTGGTTCGGTCTATTTTCACCCAATCTGTTTCTTTCTGTGGTATTTTGCCTTTCAGGTAAGTTATCACCTGCTGATACTTTTTCATTACATCATTTGACGGGGCACCTGTTTTCGGATCTCTAGGATACTCGTCACTTGGCCAATCAACTGTAATTTTACAATCTGTCCACAAATCGGCAGGTACCACTATGTCAAACAAGCCATCTAAATCTTTCAACAATACCTTTGACACCTTCACAAACCTCTCAACCTCATTGTACCATTCAATTGGTTTTTCTCTCAACTTTGGAAAATCATTAGTAAATGACAAAATATCCTGTCTACTCCATGGGACATGTACATAGCCCCCTCCTGGAACTTCTCGCATCGGATACATTTGATCTGTCTTCCCTGTTTCTTTCATCACATATTCAGAGGCTGTTCTACTGGATCGTGCCTCTTCCTTTTTCTTTGCCCATCGAACTCTCCATTTATCTAGGTCTCCCCATTTCTGTAAGACTATCATTAATTCTTTTACTTGTAACTTTCTTCCAGAGGCATTCATATTTTCTAAATCTTTGTCTGAGAAATCTGCTCTATAGGGTTTCTGCAATACCTTTGATCTCCCTATTTCAATTCCCATCTGCAAAGCTAAATCTGATAATTTTTCATGGAATATTTTTACATTTCGGGTGATACTTCTGCATATAAACAATAATTCTTCTTCATTGTAAGTATTTAGGCGATCTAGCCCCACATTTCCTGCTATTATTTCTTCTAATTCGACTTTTAATTTATAAATATCCAAATTTTTTGGAGGTGTATACTGCTGATCTGATCCTTGTGCCCACCTTTCTAAGTCTTCGGGTGTTACTACAGTGACACTTTTTGCTCCCGATGAGGTTATTAAGTTTATATCTTTCGAGCACCCAGGTGTAGTTCTTCTGGGAGTACTATTGACAGAATCTCGAATTGGTAAATCCATTAATGATATCGTAGATTCACAATCACTAAAATGATCCTCAACCATTACTACTGCTTCAGGTTTAGGAATATTCACAGGAGTAGGCATAACTAACGGTGGAGGACAGTTTCCCTGATTACCATATAATGGGACTACTGGACCAATTGTTACAGGTATGGTCAAAGAGTCAGGATGCACTTTTATCTGTGTTATTTTCTGTATTAATTCTGCTCTGGTCTTCTCTAGGGCTTCTTTCTCTTTATCGTGAAGTATCCTACTGGGGGTGAAATCATGCATTACCTGTGGTACTAATGGAGTTTTTAACAGTGGGGCACTTGGGGTGCATCCACTTGTCCCTTCCTGATATGGATCCTTAATATTTCTTCTATAAATTCATCTTCGGAATCTCCATTTCTCATTAGGTGTTTTGTCTTTTCTGTGCATTTGCTTCCTAATTTTTCTTCTGCTGTTAACAATGGATACAACCCTTCTGTAAGCATTGCCCTCCTCCATTGTTTCATCTGACCGTCCCTAGACTCATGTTGGTTTCTTGGGAAAAATCCTCGATAACCCCTATTACTCCTGTATCGGTCACGCTCAAATGCCTCGGTTTCCCATTCCTCTAAGGCTTCATATTGAGTTAATCTAGGTCTGGGTTCTAGGTCATTCATCCTCAATCTCAAATTTTGAAGAATTCTCCCATTGAAAGTGCCATTCTCGGGAAATGCTAATATCCCATCATTTTTGGTATATTCTATCCAATTCTCTATCCATACACAAGTATGATAACCTCTCTCCATCATCATGAATGCAGCGGGCGTTTTAGCTGGTGGAATGATAATTCCTTCCCTAGTTTTGATTGGTTTATCCTTTTTAAAATAGTTCTTAATCTTTTGCAGAAAGGACATTTTTCTCTTCTCTCCGTACAATCTATCTAATCTTCGGTGTATAAAATTATATTCTGCAAAACCTAGGAATCTCCTATCCGGACGAGTTCCTGTTAAAGTCGGATCGCGTTTTAACATGCAATCTCTATCCACTAAGATTTTAGCTTCTATGATATCAACCAATCAAGTGTCTGCTAACTTTTATTTCTGAACCAATCCTAGCGCGGCCTTTCTGTGACGTTAGTTTGTCAACCCCTCCTTTACAATCTGCTCTTCTCTGTCCCTTGCTGTTTCAACCAATCCCAGCGCGGCACTTATGACGTCAGTATTGCTCCTGACTACTGACCCCTCCTTTACAAGAGTCGTTCCACACCCGCTGTTTCAACCAATCCCAGCGCGGCAGTTTCTGACGTCAGCTCCCTCTCCGGCAGCTGACCCTCCCTTTACAAAATCTTACGCAAACTTATTTTTCTCTATAAATCTTAATTACATTTCAGTAATAACATAAAACATTCGCTATCGTGCCAGTTTCTCTAAAAATAGTAAAGATAATTTCCTCCCACACTTAGTAAAACCTTTCCGTTTACTAAACATACACTACGAGTAAAACCCCTTCCGTTTACTCTTCACACAAGCTCCAGAAGTACCTGTTACTTCTTCAATGTTACCCTTTCTAGGTGATATAACATCAAATTTTCACCAGCGTACTCCTTTGCTATTACTCACACGCATAGCTTCCCTAACCAGTACTGATAGTCCTGCTTAACTTTTCAGTACTATTTCTGCCTGACAGATAACCTCACTGCAGTATGGCTTCCACTTACCAACCGCTATTCAATTTTCCCCGGGGATTCTAGACAATAAAAAACAAACTTTGAATACACAGATGTTAGTTCATAAAAATAAAATTCTCATTACCCAATTAACAAAGAGTAACCATCCTCTGATTACCAGAAAACTGATCCAGCACGATATTAGCAAACAGCATTCATACACCAGATACTCACTTGGGCCCATACATTCATACTATGCTAATACTTACGCTGGAGTTGTCAGTTGTTACTCTTTATCAAAATCCCTGCTACCAATTACCTTCAGATTGAAGAGTAATGACTTACCAATGAATCCTTTGCTAATTGGGAAGTTTAAAATGAGTGACATTCATTATAGTACATAATCCTGAAATAACCACTGAGTCAGGAAGTTTTAAAATGTTTATCTAAAGATTTAGCAGAGTAAATTACATAACCACATGGTACTTTAATCACATATCACGGATGAAGCATAGAATAATAATTTTTGATTAATGACGGTCCCTCAGAAAGGAGAAGATAGAGACAGCGGCGCAACTAAAGGTTGCATTTATATTTACCTAAGTGCGAGAACCAAACCCCTTGGCCAAGGAGTTGGAAAAGAATAGGACCCAGGAAGGATGAAGAGCAAAGACCTCCTCCAGGTTCAGGACAGGACCGGTGACCTCTCTACAATGACGCCTGCGTCGTTCCCCTCTCTGATACTCGGCTTCTCCTCGATTCTCCCGTGCCTTCCTTCTAATGGACTCCGCCGCCCCCTCCTCAGGACCTCTCTGGACAGGGATTCAGTCTGCAATCGATCAGCTTGGCGGTCTGGAGCTCTTCTGCCTGACAGCATGAACGCCTGTTCTCGTGTGTACGTCTGCTCTCTTTCAGCATCTCCTTCCAACTAATTAGCTAATTCTATATCTATTATACCCTTCTATGCCTTGTACCTCCCCTTAATGTTGCTAAAATATGGGACCACTACTTCTGATTGGACAGGGACAGGGGGTGGATTCTCACACCATATGATTTTAGTTCATTTTCTGTAGGCCATTGTCTTTAAACTACCGCCCATCCAATTTTATACATTTGCTTTATTTCCCACCCGTCTCACGACAAATGTTATATATTCTTCATATACAAAGTTTCAATTTTCAACAGGAAAGGCAAGAGCACAGCAGCTTCGGCCATCAGGTCATGACCTTGGACGACGTCCAGGTTGACTTCATTTTTATTCTTTGGCAGCCAAACAGGACACATGCGCAGAATCATTGTCTCTCGAGTTTCAGATCACCAACCCCAGGCCCAAGTTTTACGAACTAATAAAAGTCAAAGAAGAAAATATTAAAATCACAAATAATATGTTTCACTGTATACCCACTCTTTCTACTCTATCCCCATTTACTTATAAATCTATCCTGCATTAGTAGCGTTAAGAAAACGACAAATTAATAATAACACAAGAGCAAGCTGAAGCATGTGAAAATATCAAGCAGCCATTTTAAAGCACACTGCGCAGAAGCAGAAATTTCCCACCAAGCAAAGAAAGACGTCACAACACGTGATATGGTTGAGACATGCGCAGTAAGGTTCCAGCGCTTTAGCGGCCATTTTAGGAAAAGACAAGCGTTACTTGTTAGTTAGAACACATAGGCAAGCTTCCTTGCTATTCATGTAGTGTATGCAAAGTTTAATATACACAATACAGGATTAATAAATTAATACGGTGAGGAGATTGCATTCGAGCAAGTCTCATTTGTGAGTCCTTGTTCCATCACAGGCATCGCCTATCTGGTCACTGCTAACTCCAGAGTTACTTGCTGTATGCAAGTATTGTTTCCACCACTGAACACAGTCAGGGAGGCGCCGTTATGGCCTTTGTTGAATGTTTCCTTTATACAATTTGATACTTTGAGCAGACTGAAAGCCATGCTTTTACAGCAACCGGTGCCCTTAACCTCCCCTCGAGAAACCTTTGAACTTCAAGTTGCAAGGACCTCGACTGAGATACAGGCGCTTATACGTACAAACTGCCCCTTTCATTTCGCAGAAATGGCGGGTCGTATCTTTAACATGTCTGATACGAGCAGTATTGTACACCTATTTAAGACCATAGGGTCAGGACTATTAAGCACCTTTCAGACAGTCCTCGGAGTAATCCCAAATTTTATACACTCCGTATTGGGAAGCGTCTTTGGAGGTCTCCCGCTTATCCTGTTCCTAATTGCAGGAGTCCTGATTGTAATCTTACTGCTACGCAATGGACGGCCCATTTTCCGAGGAAATGGCGGACATACTAATGGAGCGGAAATACCATGAACGCATGGTGCAGCTTCTGGGTATACCTTGCCTAAGAGAACTGAACGCCTCTTGGTTTCTATCGTTTAGACCAGTCTGGGTGGACTGCATCTTACCTGTTCTTCGATGCCTGTTTTGCGGAGAAGAATGCACGTTGGATCTCTGTCTAACGTTTCCATCAGATACGCCTCCGGACATAGATGCTATGCTGGACCCCCTAAAGGCCCATGCTCTGCGTTGTCCCCAGCGACTTCCAATTCTGATGAATGCATTCCTTGAGAATCCACAGGTGCCGTTTGCTCCTGCTGGGTTAGGTGACTCCTCCACAGGCACTCAGGTAACAACTGCCACACTAGCTGCCGCAGCACCAACTGTTGGCAGTACTGAATTCCATCTATGTGCAGTTGACATTCTCTGTGAGGCGTTGGATTTGTCGTCTGCAGTAGCTAACACCGATTATGCTGTATCTCCAAGCCAGGACACTTAATCTTGAATTGGCTCATCGCGTCCTGGGAAAGAATTCGGCTTCTCCACTTCGTTTCATAAATAAACGAACTAAAATTTGGAACATTTCCTAAATTGACACTTTCACTTGAGAAAGAATGGCTTTCTTCTGCTTGTAGTAATGCAACTTTTATAAGTGAGACAGAATTGACTTTTTCAAGTGGCAACTAAAGAATAGCTGATTTTTAACATTTTTAAACATTTTTATTTGTCCTTTTAAAACCATGTTTTTAGCTGTTTTTAAGAAAGAATTTTAAATTGTCCAGATTTTAAGTATGGTCATTGTCATCCAATTCGAAAGTGGAGTAGGTGTTACATTTCGTATAGAGGCCCTAATATAGACGCGTTCATATATGCCGTATATGGTCATAATCGTATATGCCCTATTATGGTCATAATCGTATATGCCCTATTATGGTCATGATCTCCTATGCCCTAATATAGGCAGGATCTTTCACCTACATTAGTTCCCTACAGTACACAACAAACTCTGAGGGTTGAACGTTATCTAGTCTGTGGTTAGAACACTGCAGGTTTTTTCCCGAACACTGGCCTACAATGTACTCATAAATTATGCATGAGCATTCACCAGCTACATCTCCCGCATAATATGTATGTACAAAGTTCACCCATAACGTCTTCCTCATGTCTAACAAAGACCAATACAAACCATACTGAGGGACGAGACACTTTAGGGTATAAATACACCACATCTTGCCACGGTAAGACAGAGGGAACCGAGACTTCCATGCTGACACACTGACCAGAGACGCTGAGGCTCCTGCATGCAGTCGCTCTAGCTGACAGCAGTCTAACACAGCCCTTGCGGGGTGTCCAACTCGAGAACAGGATGGGGTCCCACACTCTCTCTATTCAGGTAATGGGGTTCGACTAAATCCTACAAGGATTCTTGGCTCTTAGGCTTTTAGACCTACACACATGGTACACTCAGGTACATCTAGTTGGGCATCGTAGGAGTACGCGCACTTTTCATAATGCTTTTTATATTCATGTATGTATTCATGATTCTTCCAATATGGTAGAACTGTACTATCCCTTCACTTTTATCGTACTGCTGATAATATATCTCTGCTATTGTTTGCTGGTTGCTGCAGCACATATATTTTACATCAGAATAACAACTGTTCAATAAATACTTATTGAAACGCCCAGACTGTTTATTCTGTGTAACTCTCTGAGACAAACCGAATAAGTAAGCACGAGTGACTGAGCGAAAAGTAGTTCATTGTTTCCACGATTCTGAGGGATCAGGGTTGTCATGATCTAAGGTTGTCAGAAAACTAATCTCTCCCCGATAAGAGGAGATTCTAGTGGCACTGTGAGCTAGCTAATGCAAATCAGGCTAACATACGCGGTGGGGGTGCACAGAGTCAGTCTAACACCAAACCCACAGTTTATGTTATCCAAATGCGCAGGTCCTGCAGGGGTACTATAGGAACTACACGACAATGGAAAGTGGAATCAATACAGCAATCTGATTGTAGAATTACAAGATGCCTTCCAGTGTAAGTGGAAATGCTGTACAATTATTGGATGATGACAACACGGTATAGAGTATACACAACAACCTCCTTTCCTCTCCTACCCCATATCCCTTCCTCTCAGCTGTAGCATGCCAGCACATGGAGATCATGCAGCATAAGGCTCGCAATGTGGGAGGAAGGTTTGGGTTATGTAGAAACCTCACTGCTACTGGCTGACAGTCTGAATAAGATATCTCGAAACAAGCAGTTGTTGAGCCATTAAGAAATAATCTGTCGTTGTCACAAACATTCACATTTTGTCTTCAGTGCATCATTGCCTTCAGCAGTAACAGCCTGCTGGAATAAATGACATTTGAGACCAGTTGGAGCTATTACTGCTCTCCTCCTAACTTGTGTCCAGCGACCTCTTAACTAGACAATTAACTCTGACATTGCAAACTAGTGATTTGGCAAATATAAACCATCAGAGGTCTGAGGTTGGAAATCCCACTACAAATTTTGATAGTATCCTTATAGATTTTTAAAAGTTTTTGGGCAAATTATGATAAGAATGGGCACCCACTGACATATACCCTTTTGTCCATTGCTGCTGGGAGATTAGGACAAAGGACAGGCATCATAGAGCAGTGCTCCCAAACCTTTTGTAAACACAACTCAATTTTTAGAAAGACAAACTTTCACGGCCAACCTAAATTTAATGGACATGAGGGGGGTAATTTTTTTTATGTAGCTAAAATTTGATGTGGCAGCACACTGTCATTTACAGACAGCACATGTTCCATTGAAATGGCCACTAAATATGCACAGGCATACAGTTTTATCAATAAAGCTATATTGCACACGAATAATAATGCGAGGAAATGGATTTCAGTGCACATGTATCATTTCTGAATGACCAAATAAATGTCTTGAACTTCTGCTCCCATTAAACTCTTTGTCACCACACTACAGTACAAAAATGTGCTAAATATTTGCTTTCCTAACTGCTGATTATGTACAGTTCATTTACAGGTATTTACAATGTATTGTGTGTTACAACTGACATCCTGCGGCTTTCCTTTCACACAAATAAAGTGAATTATCATATTGTCATGTAATTCTCTATACTTTTCTTTCTCTGACTGTAAAGTGAGAGAAGTTTGTAAACACCAATTCCCTGGTTCAAAAAAAGAAGCAATGTATCAGGATACATCATAACCTGACATTTGACCTCTGTCTTTGAAGTACAGCAAACGTGGCAAGATAAGTTCATAATTTGAAGGCATATTTATTTATTGCTTGGACTTTCATGACCGACCAAAAGCTGGCTCACAACCCACAAATGGGTCGCGACCCACAGTTTGGGAAACACTGCCATAGGGTAATTCCTATATTGCAAGAGTCTTTCTGGCACATATGATCCATTGACTCAGCTAGAAGATGAGAAAAGACATTCAAAGTTTCTCTTCGGCGCAGATGAACTTAGAAATCAGACGTTTAGGGTAACATTGTCTATAAATGTTCATGAAATCTGAATTACAATACCTTACACATAAGCACTATGTTTGGGGTGGTATATAACCCCACAAGCTGCTGGAATATTTTTTAGGTTGTCTTTCTAACAGCTCTACTTTACATACCTTTAAATCAATGCATATTATTTCTAAGGGCCATAGTTCCTGCCTGAATATGACACACACTGTGTGCAGGGCATTAAGTGGGATGAAAAAACTGGGTGGGGGGGGGGTTATTCAAAAGGGCGTGGCCAATGCAATTAAGGGCAGAGCTTAAAACACATAGGCAACAAATCTGTGCTTAGCATAGTGTTAGAAATGGGGGTCTATAGTTGGCAATGGTTTGCACCTTGTCCAAGTAGGGACCCTTTCTTGTAGTCAGGATAAGGGAGTAACCTCCTATAATAACCCCTGCTCACCCCCTTAGTAGCTTGGCACGAGCAGTCAGGTTTATCTTAGAGGCAGTGTGTAAAGCATTTGCACATAACCAACAGTAACACAGTGTAAGCACTGCAAAAGGACACCACACCAGTTTAGAAAAATATCCAATATTTTTATATACTTAAGACAAGACCAAAAACGATAAAAATCCACAATACAGTACATAGAAATCTTCAGTTATCAAAATAAACTTGAAGTAAAGTTCCTTAAAGTCGATAGCTCCATCTGGGGCTATCACAGTGTCATGAACAACAAATTTCAAACAGTTCTGGATGACCGCGGCGTCGCGGGCCAGCTACGGTGTCGGGAAGACCCGCAAAACAGTACCTTTAGAAATGCAGGGCATTGGTGACCTCTCGTTGAGCTCCGAAAGCATGGCGTCCGCAGGCATTGGTTCTGGAGGTCGGTGCAGGAGTCGTCGGGCCCTTGAAGTCACACCTGTTGCAGATCGAACTCCTCGCAGTTGAAGTCAGGAGCGCTGGCGTCGACAGGCGTCGGGTACTGTGGTGCGAAGTGCAGTGGTGCTCGTCATGGTGCTGGCAGGTCACGGTGCAAGCAGCGGTGTCGTCGTTGCTGAAGTGCTGTCGTCGGCTGACGAACTGGAGTCGATTGCGTTGGTAGGCCAATGCTGTGGTGGGGGATGAGGATGGTGAGTCGTGTAACTTACGAGCTGTGCCCTCAAACCACGGTGCAAGCAGCGGCGTCGAGGTCGGCATGAAGTGGTGTAGTCTTGGATACCAGGGTTGCGGTGCTGTGTTGCGGAGGTGCCCTCTGCGGTGCCTTCAGGACACGGAGTCTGCAGTGGCGTCATAGACAGCGTTGGGTTGCTTTTTCTTCTGTTGCAGCACAAAACACACAGTCCCCAGTGCTGAGAGCAGAAGAACTTGAAGTCTTTGCTGTTCCTGAGACTTCTTGAACAAGAGGCAAGCTCTACCTCAAGCCCTTGGAGAAACTCACAAAAAGAGATTGCAGAAAGTTCTTTCCAGTCCTTTCACTGCCCAAGACAGAAGCAGCCACTACAGGCCAACACAACAAAGCACACAGCAGAGTGGTAGTTCCTCCTCACAGCTTCTTCAGCTCTTCTTCTTGGCAGTCTCCTTGGTCCAAAAGAGTTCTAACGTTCTGGGCCCCAATATTTATACCACCAAATGCTTTGTTCTCTGAAGGCAGAGAGTGTCTGTACCCAGCCCAAACCAGTTCTTACCTCACTGGTGCAGCTTCCTGGCAGGGGGTGGAGACGGCATTGTGCAAGGCAGACCAGGCCCATTCAGGTTCAAGGAAATCTCCTCCCACTACTCTAAATGCAGCCCATGTCTATTCAGTCCAGCCCTGACCCATCAGGCTCTCTGAAGTCACTGCCCCTCTCCAGCCCCTATCATCCCAAAGCCAGACAGTCAATCCACAACCCCAGCAGAGGCACACAGGATGGCTAAGCAAGAAAATATCTACTTTCTAAAAGTGGTATTTTCAAACACAGGATGTAAAAATCATCTTCACTAAAAGATGCATTTTAACATTCTGAGTCCAGACATACTAAACTTTATTTTTCTACCTTGTTCCCAGGGGTAGTTATGTTTATAAGATGGTATAAACAAACTCCCCATTCTGTCCTATGGGAACAGGCAGCCTTGCAATGGTGAAAAACGAAATACACTGTAATTCACCACCAGGACATGTCACACGCATCAGTACATGTCCTACCTCCAACGTACACTGCACCCTGCCCACAGGGGTACCTTGGGCCTACCTTAGGGGTGAGTGACATGTAGAAAAAGGGAAGGTTGGGGAATGGCAAGTGGGTGCACTTGCCAGGTCGACATGGCAGCTACAAACTGCGCAGAGACTCTGCGGTGGCAGGTCTGAGTTACCTTTTCAGGGCTACTTCTGTGGGTGGCACAACCAGTGCCGCAAGCCCACTAGTAGCATTTGATTTACTGGCACTGGCACTCTCAGTGCACTTTACTAGGGCCTCACCAGTAAATCAAATATGCCAATCATGGAAACACCAATCCATAACATAATGTACAACAGGAGCACTTGCACTTTAACACTGAACAGCAGTGAGAAAGTGTGCAGAGACACTAAACCAGCAAAAACAGAGTCAAAACCGGGAGGTCAGAAAGCAAAAAGACAGGGGAAACACGCCAAAAGATGCCAAGTCTAACACATAGTGTGCCGCCCCACTGGTATTTTGCTGCTTCTGTCATTGCATCCATATATATAATACAACAGGTAACATTACACCTACCGCAAGCCAAAACTATTGGCTGTGTCAAAGGTTGTTAGTTGCATATGCAACAACTGTGACTTCGTTGAATATAATATGACAATCCTTCAGTTCTGAAATGATGAGACTGTGAAAGAACTTTAACGAGTCTCTTGAAGTTACCCCAAAGACAGTGAAGGGTGGTACTGCTGCAGATTTAAGGGTTTTTTTTCACCTGGACGGTGATGGCAATAATGGAGAGCCCGATAGGGACCCGTCTGGACACCTGCTTTTTAGGACTACCAGTGCTCAGCACCGGCGGGACCCGGCCCAATTAAAGCCCTGACTGTGTGAAATTACTGTGTCATACTATCAAGGGGGAGGTAGCACTCGGCCAACATGTCAGCACCAGTTTTCCCATTGTGGTCTTGCAGATACTGTTCTTAGTGTTTTTGAATTACCCTGAAGTAGAAAAGTGTTTGCCGCCAGTACTGGCACAGCCAGACTTTGCATTTCTGGGCCCGTGTTTCTGGGTTCCTTCATAGCCAGCAAGTCTGGGGTTGCTTGAAATGCCGCTTGTAGTGTATCCTTAAGGAAATATGTCTGATCACAAAACTCACTTCACAAGTTATACAGGGATAAGAGCTAGCAACAAGGAACAGGCATTTGCAATGCAATAGGTCTTGCATTTACGCGAGTTTAAGCTATTGGCATTGTAAATGACAAAGCCTTTTATTTATGTTTTAAAAACTAAAACTTCTTTAAATGCGAGACCTATTGTATTGCAAGTGCTTGTTTTTTTTGAGGTTGTGGTGATTTAATAAGGTGCAGTGTCCTGCTCACAAGCCGCACCCATCCACTCAAACTGTTTCCGATAGTTTCGATGGGCCCTGTGGAACTGTAACACTGTGGCGCTGTGGTTTCCCTTGGAGAGTGAGGGTTTTGGGTGTGTAAACGTTTCTGTGGCAGCAGTTTGGTGGCACTTGTATGGCAGTCTTCAATTTTTCGGTCAAACTAGTCAAGTAGCCCCGCACGCAAGCTGCACCCGACCTATCAGGCCACTTCCGCAAGCTGGGCTTCAGCTTACCGCTAGTGCCTTGATTCTGCCTTGCCTGCGAGGAGAGCGACGGGGGGGAAGTGCGTTGAAGAAGTTAGCTCGAGAGATAGCTGCTCTCTGGGTTCCAAGGCTGAAATAGGCACTGCAAAGGAGGCCCTCACTCCGGCGCCTTGCCCTCGAGTGCCCTGGATGCCAAGGATACCTTAGACTGCCCCCTGCCCCCGCCCGCTTACTAGTTTGGCCGACTGCCGGGGCCGGCACCCACGGTGATGGCAGAGATAGCGGGTGATAGCAGCAGGTTTCTCCATCCTGCGGTCTAGGCGGGGCAGTGGCGGCATTTGGCAGTCCTCCTCGTTTGCTCATGGTTCATGGTCCGCGGACTGCTGCCTTCCTGTAGGGTGACATAGCTCCACCTTCTCCAACAGTAGAAAGAGACTATGCGTGGACCAATCACTGATAACTCTAATCTGAAGGGCGAGTAAACGCCGATGCACAGTGGAAGGCTAGGAAGCACTGACAAAAAAATATTTGCAATGCTATAGGTCTCGCATTTAAATGTGAGACCTATGGCATTACATATAAGCAGCTGCCATTGTCCCGGCTGCTTCGAAAGTGCATGCGGGCGTGGCCCGCTGAATGTAAGCAAAGCACGTTGTCGTGCCTAACGTAGGAGAAATTCAATAAAATAGTACATGTACTGTGTAACAACCAGGCAAAGGGGCCAGTAGCCATGGGAGGTTCCAAACGAAGACATGGCCGTACTAAGGAGGGACTAAGAAGCCTATTTAGGAATCAGAAGACAGCATTTACAAAGGACAAAGACACAAGGCAATATAAAATTTGGGTGGGGGAGTGGAGGAGGGCTTCTCTCCCGTACTGAACTACAACAGATCATCGCCAGCGCAGCGCTTGCACGCTGGCCAGGCTCGGCCTAAAAATATTGCCTATGCACAGATTGAGATATGCCAATTCACTAGTTTGGGAAAACGTCGCTGTGACCTTTCCCATGGCAAGCACTGCTTGCACACGTACAGCCTAGCCCTGCAAACGTTTTTATTTTACAAACATCTATACTCTGAGTTAAATTTAGAGTCTGGCCACTAGCATATTCGAAAAATATTATACATTATTCAGGGTACTAACGAAAACACACATTTAAAATGACTATAAAATGTACTTTGTAAAAAAAAATACAGTAACTTTACAACGTAGAATTAGTTACCAATGTGGAGTAAAACATTAGATAATATCAAAGGCTTTTTATTTTTTTTAAAAGCTGTTTTACTGATCGTCTGTATACAGCGCAAATAAAACAAAATCACGAAGTGAAATTTTACTAGAAATTGTATTTTTTGGTTTCCCTGTTACCCCACGATCATCAATTCTTGCTTAGAAAAAGGAAAGCACAAATTTTAACCAATTTCGATACAGTAATGGATTCTTATGTTAAGATTTCTGATTTCAACATTCACATCTACGTTCTATGTGTCCCTTTAGGGAATGCTTAGATGGGGTCAGGAGTGTCAGGACTATAAAATATCAGCAAAGGCATCGACGGGCCGGCTGTCAGGGAATTCGGCAGCCCAGCTGCAGATCAAGTGGGAATATATGCCAACATGGATGAAGAGAGCTGCGCACAGGTACTCTGTACTGGGCCCGTATCACAATGCAAGGATGCGTAAAAAGGAGCATTGAAGACTCAAATCACACACTTCTTTCTTCCCTCAGAGTCATGGAATTTGCGCCAGGAGTCGCTCTGATGTTAGGATTTTCTGAAAAAGAGAAGAAAAGTGCACCTCACCAGCTGGTACTAAGGGTGGCTGCTGCATCTCCACGAACAATAGACACCATTGTTAAAACCCCTGGGGTAGGTCTATTTTTGTGAAATATGTTTTATGAGGCAATGAAGCGTATTCGAAAATGATAGGCTGCGACTTTTGAAATAGCTGTTCTAAAACTAAGCTGTCAAAAACTGCTGTGCAGTTGAAGTTATTTTTGTAATGGGTTATGTCCTTAATCAAGTGGTGTGTAACAGTACTCACAGAAGCTGACGTCATATCTATATTTTCCGGGAGTGTGAAGTTTTTATTATAAAGATCCCGAATATTGGACTTTAGGTAACTCGCAAAGATTCCCACTTTTCAATTCTCAACTTCTCTGCATAGTTGTTGCTGCATTTGGCGCTGAAGCTTGTAAGTCGCAAGTTTTGCAAACAGGTGCATACATTGCATAGGTTTTTCTCCCAAGTAGATAAACACTCGCGAGGCAAAAAGGTTTCCCAAGTTACACTTGTATACACAATTATATGGGGTATGCCATAATAAAAGCATCAAGACAGTTCATAATTTTATTCAAAAGCCGAAGATGTAGATATATCTTTGTGATATTTGGTGAAAGTAAAAAAAAACTGTGACCTCACATACCATAAAATCTGAGGGGCATATTATCAAGGGGCCGCGATAAAATCATCGCCGCTTTAGCGTCCGTTTTCGGGCGAAAAGCGGCGATAATTTTATCGCATTATCATCAAGGACACGCTAGCGCGTGTTCCCTTGACTTAGCGCCCGTTTCCAGCACGCCTAACTTCGCATCGCTAATGAGATGCAAAGTAGGCGTGCCTGACAAAACTTCATGACAAAATATCGCAAAGGAAGCTTCGCGATATTTACAACAATGGCCCGGCCGGCGTAGCGATAAAAGAAATCGCGCTAACTGGCCATTATCGCTGGATTTTAACGTCTGCTAAAATCCAGACTTATGTATACATGACATTGGGGGTGGATTATGCTGATACGACCACAGGGTCGTATCAGCAAGGTTATCGCCGTTTTGCTTGCAACATCGCTGGTTTTCCAGCGATGTTGGCCCATTTCCCCCGATATCGCTGGAATATTAATCGCCATTGTGCTAAGCGTTGTTAATACAGCGCTAGCATGGCGATATATTCCAGCGATAGGAAAATTTGCAGTAAGCGCGGCCAGCAATAATTATCGCTGCCGCTTGATAATATGCCCCTCCGTCTTTGTGGTCAACTTCATATTTTCTTTTTCTTTATTCCAAGGCTACTAAGCCACATGTCGTTTTTGATTGTTTTATTGCCATGGAAGCCTTAGGAGATCATTAACACCAGAATTCTAATATGGGGAACAAAATGTCCATTTGGGGCAGGCACATGTTGTATTTTTGTACTTTATGTATCCTGACTCTGAAAAAAATGTGGTAAAATAGACACAATTGTGATTTGTGCCAGATGTGCCTATTTTTTTAATCATGTATGTAATCAAGTGATCTCTTCACCAGGTAGATTGCAATTAGCGCTGCATTCAAAATAGGTTTAGTGCAGAAAGCAAGGCCAAAAATATTCGGGGTATATTCAGCCCTTCTTCAAACCCTCATTAGGTCATTTGTGTCTGAATATTTCTTTTTAACTCCCTCACCATTACATTTCTTTTGAAATAAATTAGATTCTTGACACATAGCACTAATGACACGGTTTGACCAGAACAGCTCTGCTTGAAAACATTTTTCTTTATCTCAAAACCGCTTTTATATGGTATTATTCTTTACCTGAGCTAGTCCTTCAGTTCTCCACTGCAGCCGTACACATAATCACATCTCCTTATTAGGAACATATCTCTATTCAGGGCCGGACAGACCATTTAACTCATCGGACATTCCCCCAGGGGATCTGGAGACATTGAACACATGGGGGCAGATTTACAAGCCCCTTGCGCCACTTTTGCGTCACTTTTAACATGGGAAAAGTGACGCAAAAGTGGCGCAAGGGGCTTGTAAATCTGCCCCATGATGTCTAGATCTCGGGCCGCTGCTGAGCCGTCAAAAAGACTTTCGAGTACCCCTGGGTTTATTCAGAAGGCATAGCAGGTGAAAAAGAGAAAGAGAAATAAAAATAATTTTGATGGGAATGGCAATCGTGACAAAGAAGAGAAAGTTGGGGCATTTCACGTTGATTGATTCATTGATAGTAAGTTAAATATTTCAGATCTTTTAAGCTTGTCAGAAAAAATAAAGAACTTTTTATTAAGTACACTAAAAAGTGTAATAAGATATTTAGGAACTGTGTAACTTTCTTTAGCCTTCCTATGGATAACTATGGTACATTATTCTACAAATTCTTGTTATATACATTTCTATTGATGTGCATGTAATGTAATCATGTTGCCTACAAAATAAATATAGGCAAATACTACACCATAAAATAGTAAGTTCAAAGTGCAGTGCCAGAACCATTTTTGAAAAGTACATCCTTGGCAAGTATATGTGTATACATTGCAGAAAAAACATACAAATGAGAGGAATGTCAAAATATGTCATGTACGTAGAGCGATATACACCGCTTTGCAGTGGTGCCTGTGAGAAGAGAACGCACTGTCCGAAGGATGTATACTGCAGTGGGGTAAGTGTTAGATTACAAATAGGGAAGCTAAACCGGAAAAGTCTATAAATAAAAGTCAGAAATGTACTTTCATTGGCTCACTTCAACACCTGGAGAAAAAAATCGAAATTATTAGAAATTCATAACGAATTCTAGGAGTACTTCTGATGTGCAGAATAAATAAGTCTGCATTCCGTCCATCATCTTGTGTGTTTTGCATACACAATTGTCCCAATTTTATGCCTGCTGAACGGTGACACAAAAATACTACTGCACTTGAAAAAGTATTTTATTTTTTCCTCCATTGAATTTATTTCCCACGGAGAATCCCAAATTTCCCCTGGAAATACATTTACCCATACTCTTAACCTAAGTAAATTTGCAGTGGTTTCTAGAGCAGGAAGCTATTTGCAGATTGTGGTTAACTTCCCTCGAACATATCAGCCTGGAGGTGTTCATATTAGCTAAAATGTCATGTGCATCCCACCAGTAAAGGAGCAATTAAACCACTCCTGGATTGGTAGCATATAAATTAGATTGTGTTTCACTAATTATGTATGTGCAACTAGGCTGAACTTAAATACAGAAGCAAGCTTAAGAACTAACCCATATATGACAGATTTACGGCTTATGCATAGTGATTCTTTTTAGTCAAAGAGAGTTCAAAAGGATCTCTTTCCTGCAGAGAGCTAGTATTTGCTTCCTTTTGACAACATATTACAGCAGGATCTTGAATCAAAAGTACCTGTTCAGACAAGTCTCCCAACAGTAACAACTAACTAAGAAAAAAACAATATCACAACATAAACGAAACTGAGACCTTAAAACACCCATTTCTTTCTAAAAGGTAACATTCATGTTGCTACTTGTTTATCACTGTAGAAACAAGCATTTGCAATGCAATAGGTCTCGCATTTACGCAAGACCTATTGCATTGCAAATGGTAGGCATCACGACAACGGAATGGAGGAGAAGGCACGGACAATGGGAGGGCGAGAAAGCACGGACAACGGGAGGGGGGAGAAGGCAGGGACAATGGGAGGGTGGGGCGAGAAGGCACATACAACGGGAGGGAGGGCGGGTGAGGGGGGGAGAAGGCACGGACAACGGGAGGGATGGGGGGAGTAAAGATGGCACCAAAGCATGTCGTGCCTGCAGTAGGAGAACCTCATTAAAGAAAATAGTGCTCACAGTCTAAATAACACGTACCATGTAACAACCGAAGTAAAGGGGCCAGTCGCCATGGGAGGTGATAAATGAAGAGGAGGTGGTACTAAGGAGGGACTAACAAGCCTATCGACGAATCAGAAGCCAGCATTTAGGACAGACAATGACACAAGCCAATAGCAAATATGGGCAGAGAGTGGGCGGAGCTTCTATTTACCTACTCTTCTCCGATAAGTCTTGCAGAGCAGCGCATGCGCACTGGCTCTAGGCTCGACCTTAAAACACAGCTATCATATAGTCTAGAAAAAGAACCCAGGTAGAAGCAACAAGGCAACAGTAGTTCCCTTGGATTTCCTCGGAACCGTAACTTCAACCTTACATTTGACAATCATTTTAGTTTCTCAATAGGAAACGACATTGTTGACTATGCGTTAAGAACATGCCTGATTGCAGGTTGGTGTAGCTGGGCAATAAAGAGGATATTAATGTTGTAACATCATTGTATAAATCTCTGTATGTCATTTTGAGGAGTTTGTGAAGGCATTAGATGAGATATTGGGCTAAATCACAGTCATAATGCGAAATGCAAAAATATGAAACATGAACAATATAACTAAGGGAGTGCTTGTATTCCCTGTCTGGCCTAAGTATTGAACTGTGGAAAAATGTTGTTACTGGGTCGCATGAATAGTCACATTCATAATCTTTTAGGGTAACTAATTACAGGCTCCAGAGTATCTATCTATCTATCTATCTATCTATCTTTCTATTTATCTGTCTGTCTGTCTGTCTATCATATATAAATGGTTGATAAAACAATAGACAATGTTCAAAGCCAGTGGAATTATGAGATTCTGTAACTGTGGGACTTATTACATAGTTATGGATTTACCACATTTTCAATATAATTTGCTGTATACTTAGAAAGAACATGTTGTCTCTATCTCCTTTGTTTCAAAATAATACTGACAGACAATGGTAGCATAGTGCTGCATAATATGCCCCTTCATGACACAAAATCTAGATAACTCTGATGCATGCTTTGGTCTACTACTGTTGCATAATCCTAGCTGCCCTACTAGAGTTCTCTGCTAGAAAAACAGACATTGAAGTTTAGCAGATTTGTAGTGTTGATGGTGCTGTAGAGTGTTCTGTACAAAGGAGCTGCTCTCCACCTAAAACGTGAGAACAACCCAAATGTTTCCTGCTCTTTTTTAACATTATTTATGCAGCAATCCAAGCCAGAAATTGCATTGTTTTGACTTACTCTAGTTGCTTCCTTGAGTCTGGACAAAGCTATACTTCTCTGATAAGCTCTAATCAGAGCTAAACACGTGTCAGCAGTTGCTTGTATTCATTCCAGGTGGGCTTTGATGGTATTTTACCAATACAAAGCTGTAATACTGTATAGGTACACTGGGTATATATACTTTACCTTGGGGCGGTCGCCACCAGGTAGTTATGTTTAGGTCTGCTTTTCCATAGAAAGAGCGCATTTTGGTTTGCTAATAACTTTGACTCCATTTGATGAATCTTCACAAAACTTTCCAAAACAAAGCTCATCCACCTCATCTCCTTCTTGGAAAGCTTCGGGGTGATCTGTCAAGTGGGGGCCAAGAAAAAAGGGGGGGTTCCAAAATGCGAAATAACCATGCATTTTATATAGACTTCTTTAAGATGGGTTACAGCAAAAACTGCTGAGTGGAATTACACCAAATTTGGTAGAATGTTAGATCTTGGTTCTCAGATTGCGCTTTTTGTTACTTGGTGTAAATCTGTTAAGTAGTTTTCAAGAAATTGAGGGTAAAAAATACCTGTATATTTAGGCAATTGGTGTCCAGATATGCTCTGATTGGCCAATGTAAAGGGGACTAGTCAATCCTGATTGGTTGGTTTCAACCTGAACAATATGTTTTGGCAGCCATTACAAGACTCAGGGACTTGGTCCTTGTGTCCTGTAAATGAATAATAAAAAAAAAAAAGTAAAGGGCCAGAGTGAACAGACCCAGACCACAAAGGGCATGGGTGGAGGTCCCAATGGGACCCCTCCTTTAATAGCTGGCCACAACATGGACAACATGCTATGGCAGCCGTTACAGGACTCTGGGACAGGGTCCCCATTGAAATGCATTGTAGTGAATGGCAGGTTTAAGGGTCACAAAAAGGAGCACGTATGAAGGGTGATAACAGATTTTAGTTAGACTATAAGTCATTTGTTGGTGGTACCATACTAACTTTAGGAATTCTGGTGTGTTCTAATGTGATTTTACCCTGTGAAAAATGCTGACCCTGTACTTGGAGTTCATGAATCATGTTTAAGAGAAAACAGTTTTCTCATGATTTTCTCATAGAGGTTATGGGAGGTGCTCAAGCAGCTAGAATGATAGCATATTTTCTGTAAATTCACACTATCTTTTTCAGCCATGTGAGAATTAAGTTTGACATGCTCAGTAAAACATGTACTTCCATCAGGAGCAGCCTTTCAGTTGATTCCCCTGTGTTCACCTGCAGCCTCCCAGAGTGACCTAAACAATGAAGAGAGTGCTAACAGTCTTACTTATGACAAAAGTGTGGCACACCTGAAGCCATCTTGATTGAATCAAACTGGTATATTTTAAAGCATTTCATTTAGAAAGGAACAAAATGAAGGGGTTCATTTTGTCATAGAATTTATGGTTAGTGATGTAGAAAGCAAAATTAGGACACATTTAAAATGAGTTCTCAAATATCTTCCTTTACTATTTCATTAAAACATTCTGACATGCAGACTGAAACATGCACTTTCAACACCAGCAGCTGACCAGTTAACTCTCTGGTGATGAGTAGCTTTACCACGGTGTTCTAATGAGCAACTAGAGTGCTTATATTCTGAATTTATGCCAAGTGTGTGGCATATCTGAAAGCAATCTTGATGGAAATGAAATGGAAAACTGAAAGCATTTTCTACTGAGGATACTGCAGTAAATAAGGAAGTTAGGGAGCTTCATAACAAAAAGTCTCCAAAGATGGCCACCAGAGAAAAAAGAATCCACATTTAGCGCAAAAATCACCCAAATGTAGCCCAAGTATAATCCAATGACAGAGGTGAGCAAAATACTCAATTTAAAAAAAAAACAAAATCGAAGTTTTATATGGCGCGGACATGACCTGAAGGTATTTGAGTGCTTTACATGAGCATCAGTTACATTACACAAGGACACATTTATTTTGGTTTTAGGCATGGGGAGATTGACTGATTTGCCAAGCATAACAGGATGTTAAGACGATGCCGAAACACGAACCTGGTTCTGCAGTTGCAAAGTCAGCAGCTCTGGCCGTAACACCACATCTTCGCCTATAAGCGAAACAAATGATCAACTGTATAAAAAAAACATGAATATAGTAAATAATTTGAAAGCACTTTGTCTCCATTAGAGAACTCAGAAAATGTGTTCTCATTTTCATTTTTTAGAGCATTAACCATCATTTCTATGGGAAATGACCCCCTCATTCATTATAAATCTTTATTCTGTTGATAAAACCACCATAAAAGAATACTAACAACATCTTCGTTGTAAAAATAATTACTGAAAATTAAGAAAAAATTATAATAGTCAATAAAACAGCATAACACATCCCACTAAAACACTACATCTATTATTCAAGTCCCAATCTACTGGACACCACAACAGCTCGCAAAAATGATAAAACAATAAAAGTAGCACATTCATTGGAAAGCATCTGCAGATAAAACATGGCTGGCCTTACCAACGTTTAGGGACTTCAACAAGGGAATTAAAAACCGCTTCCTCAGCCAGCTAAAATAATAGAAAAATATTACAAAATGCAGAGTGTTCTGCTGAGACTTATTGTCTTAGCCGCAGGGCAACCTTGCCTCAGACCACGCCCAACCACATGGGGATGCCAAAAGATGAAGAAGTTGGTTAAACCTAAACCTGGCCAATAAAAACCTATCTTGCTGTGAATGGACCTTGGCTCGATACGGCTCCATCCCCTGCACGATTTTCAACAACATGTGACCCCGCACTGATGGTTTCTGCAGCTCCAGGTACTCTCTCTCCAAAGAGGAACAGTCTAAGAACAGCCTTTTAGCACACCCCAACTCACGCGGAAGTGAGGTCCTCATAGATATCAGACCTACCTAGGGAAGCAAAAACTGACTTACCATAGGCTATCCACAGTATTTTATGTGCCCGATCGAGCGCCAAACAGTCCGCAAGGATCAGCCGATTTAGCTTTAATTCCTCCCTGCTCCAAATCTTAATCCAGCACAATTAGGGGCTTAAGGACACCATGTCCATCACTTGTGCAAGGCCAAGCTCCGCCTGCACCAAAAATGCTGGGGTAGAATGTGGAACCTGGTCCATCTGGCGTAGAAATGTATTCTCTGATGATTGGATCCTATCCAAGTTTACATAACTCCAGACCTAGCTGCCATCCTGGAGTTGGGATGTGCATTTAGCCTGGTAAATATTTAAAAGGTCCTTGGCACCCGTGAGCCTAACCTGCATGCAAAGCTGGAAACCGCCCCCATGGTTTTAATAAGCTCAAATCTTTTGGCCTCGATTAAAGGCTTCCAACAATTTTTGACACCAAATAAGATGCCCAGGTAAGGGAATGCCGTGGCTTTACCCAGAGTGGAATTAGCCACCTTAAGGGTCTTACTGCTTGTAGATTTTGGGCCCACTACCATCACATAGGACTTTGAAAAGTTGACGGACAAACCAAAGTTCCCCATAAATGACACATGCCTGTCCAAAAGTTGATCCAACCCATGAGCAGTGCGGGCCATAAGAACCGCATCGACCGCGTATAATAAAACAGGAAGGAATCTATCTCCAACCCTATGTCAATCTGCCAAGACTGATAATAAAGTGGACTCTAGCACATTCACATATAGGGTAAAAAAAAAAGGGGGGCAAGGATGCACCGTTGATGGACCCCATAGCTAGTAGGGAATGAGTGAGTATAAGCAGCGCCCTGGGACAAAATGCACTGAAGCAGAGGTCTTTGAATGGAGATTGGCTAAGAGGGCCACAATACTTTGGTCAACCCCCAGCTCAATAAGCAGATCCCAGAGTTTGACCTGGTTCACCTTATCGAATGTAGACGTTAAATCCATAAATGCTAAGTGTAAAGATTCAGTCCGGGCAACCGTGTACTTGTTTATAATCAAATGGAGGTTCAGACACTGATTGGAAGTAGACCACCACACCCTGAAACCATATTGAACATCAGTAAAAATGTTTTAATATTGGGACAGGGCTTATTAGCTTGTGGATATTCCCAGGGGTGCCAATTCCCTATAGAAACACCACTGACTCGCAACAAATCACAAAAAAGTTTGTTCTCCGCTGCCCGCTCCCCCAACCTATTTAAAATCACCCTCCCCAAGACCTTGAACACTGCATCCAATAGAGATTTTGGTTGGTAGCATTGTGGATTGTCCTTGTCGCCCTTCTTAAAAATAGAGACGATCACGGCTGTGGACCAGGAGGCAACATCCCCTCCTGAGCAGCCGCATTCAAGGCCTGAGTCAAAAGTGGAGCCCAAACCTCTACATTAGCCTTGAAGAAATCTGGCAGGATACTGTCAGGCCCTGGACCCTTATTTCTCGACAAGGCCAAAATGCCCTGCGTTACTTCTTCTAGAGTAAAGACCACTGGGTCACAAGCTGTGTCCTCTACAGCAGAAGTTATGTCACCCCCCCAGTCCCCTTGGTTATAAACACCTTCAAAATGGTCGACCCACTGCTGCTCCAGATGTGATGATAAATAACTGGGCCAGAGTCATTCATGAAGCATGGCCTGTTACCCACTTTCCAGAAAAGAGAACTACCCCCTGTTTCGCATGCTTGACATAGGTCCTCCCAAGCTAACTCTCGCAAGTTATGTTTGCAGGCAGATTGAGCCTGCTTATAAGCCCGCCTGCAATCAACCTCCCAACCCTTGGTGTCTGCTTCAGAGAGTTCTTCAGCTTGCGTAGGGTTCTCGAGCAGTCCCTATCAAACCATTTGGGATTTTGCAAGCCCGGTCTTCTGAGGGCTGTTATCGATATTTATTTAAGAACCGTAAAGGCAATACATTTAAAATCTTCCAGAGCCTCCCCACCCCCTGCATCTCTGTCCAAACAAATTTCAAGTTCACCCAAACAATTTGCAAAAAGGGACCATGTCACCCGTCTCCCCTGGTCAATAAGGGAGAGCTTTGTGAGAGCCCCCTAAGCTGTGATTGAGGGGCCGTGGAAACATCCAACATTAAGGATAAGCAATCGTGGTCACTAAAAGGGCTGAAAATGATGTTAAAATGGGAAATCAACAAATATAATGGTGCTGAGACAAATATGAAATCAATGAAAGACCTACAGCTCCTCCCTTTAAAAGTTAGGCAAATTATGGGGTTAGGGGAGTTCACCAATTTCTCCGTAACTAAGACCAAGTTGTGAGACTCCAAACGCTCACTGAGCTCCTGACCTTCAGTCGAATGTACAAAATGTAACCCTTCCTTGAGCAAACAACGAGGATTTAA
This sequence comes from Calotriton arnoldi, assembly GCA_963921515.1. NCBI lineage: Eukaryota > Metazoa > Chordata > Amphibia > Caudata > Salamandridae > Calotriton > Calotriton arnoldi. Next base: position 130,529 of record CAWUFW010016991.1, read on the forward strand.
AACATCTGTATCCTGAGGAGGGTCACATAATTGACAGTTAAAATCCCCAGCAAGCACAATTTAATCGTGCCCAGAGCCCTTCTCAGACAGCGAATTCAGAACTCGGTCAAGGCGAGAGACACTGCAGGCCTTGACGCTACCCCCTTAGCATTTTAGAAGTTAATTAACACTAACGGGGAGCAACCCGGCAATGATAGCCACAACCCCTGCATATATGACCACTTAATTCATTTGTAATCAACATAATCAAGCCACCTTGGCCCTCACCGCCACGCTGGTTCAAAATAAGTGGTATGGCCCTCCAAAAAAAAGCAGTTTTTAGTTTCCCATGTTTCTTGTAAGCAAATTATGTGAAAAGATTTAATAAACTGCAACCATCTGGGATCAGTGAACTTAGTGGAAAGACCCACAATATTCCATGGCAGTAGGGTATAGCCTTTAGAAGAATGGGGAAGGGTAACCACAGAAACAGGGGGGCCATGGAAAGCTGGGAGGAATCACAGGGGCCCAGTCAATCACATGACTCCAAACCACTCAAAGGCAGGAATCTCTTAGAGCTGGGCAAAAGGGGGAGCGGGCTAATGCTGAAAACTCGTTGAGTGGGCGGGTCCCCCTAATAGGGCCTTGAAATTCTAATAGACGAACTGTTCTTCCTGGTCTATAGAAAAATCCCAAAGGAAGGGCAACTATCCCAGGGTTGCATGGCCTGGGTGGGGAAACAGCTGCAAGGAGTTCAGCCACATGCTGGGGATTATTGAAATTAACCACCACGCAGTTACCAGGCCATGTTACCTGTCCTTGCCTATCCAGCTCACTCTGCGTGCCATGATGATAGAATCCACAAACCCCCACTACAATGAGAGTGTGAATTGAACCAATGCACTCTTGTTTTTAAGCTCGTGCAATGATTCATTGGAAGAATTAGAGAGGGGGAAATTACCCAATACAATGACATAGGGATCACTTAGGGGGCAAGTTAAGCTCAATGCCAGTATTAGCAGAGGCCAAAGGGCGCAAACGTTTCCCCTTATTAATTGTGGGGCGGGGGTAACTACTCCCTGCACCTCTGTTGCATTCCCTGGCCCTTGAACAACTATGGGGAGGACAGCGACAGCAGTGGCATGTTTTGGGACAGGGTCTATAACAGAGCAACTAGGTTCAGTGGGCCTCTGATATTCGTATAAAGAACCCTGCTCCTGGCACTCCCCCCTCACCTTACTAGATAGGGATAAAATCTCCAGGACCCTGTCTTCTGTGAGGGAGAGCCTCACCAGGATTGGGTCCAGCTTATTATTTAGTAGTGTCTCAAAATCCCTTGGAAAAACACTCCACATTTCCCTCATTATTAGTTGCATCTAAATTTATGAGAGTGCAGAGCGGTACCGCATCATTGGCAGGTAGTTCAGAAATTGGTTGCTGTGAGTCCGTGAAATAAACTTGTGTACTCGCCCCTGTGAGTGCTCTTCTTTGCGTTGGGAGAAATGCGAGGTTGGGAGCGTGCATATATATATATATATATATATATATATATATATATATATATATATATATATATATATATATATATATATTTACCTACTGGCGGTCACCAGTAGGTAGTTATAGTTAGGACCTAGTTTCCACAGGAAAAGCATTTTTTCTTTTGCCAATATCTTTGGCACCGTTTGACGAATCTTCGCAAAATTTTCAAAACTAATTGGGTGCTCCAGTAAGCTCCTGTCTTGAAAGTTTCAGGGTGATTTGTCAAGCAGGGGCCGAGAAAAAAGCGGGTCCCGAAACGCATTTACTCCATGTTAATTTCCATAGGAAACTTTAGACAAAGCTACAGCATGAACTGCTTAACGGAATTACACCAAATTTGGTAAAAACGTAGCTCTTGGTTCAGAAAGCGTTCTTTTTTCTTAAATGGTGTAAATCCGTTCAGTAATTTCTGAGAAATTCAAAAATAAAAAAATATCGATATCTGGTGACCGCGGTGGTTTCAGCGAACCCTCCCGAGCACGAGCTTGAATCTGATTGGCTGCCAACACTTCAAACCAGAAAGTGTTGACAGCCATCTTGTGACTCGGTAGAACTGAGTCACAAGAAAAAACATAAAAAACAAGATAAGGGGCAGGGTAGAAACACCCTGACACCCTAGGCCTGCTCAGGGGGTCCTACAGGGACCCCCAGGGCCAAAGAAATATATATGTTTTTGAATTTTCAGCGGGATTCGCATAGGGTCCATGAATCCGGCAGAGATTTTTTTTTAAAACAAGCACTTTGTTTGCTATATGCCCCCGGGTGGGCCAGGTCCGGCGAGTAATCCAGTATTATGTCGCAGGGGCCCACAGGGGCCCCTGCAGCCCCGGCGACCGCCACCTCCCTGGGGCTTTGCTAAAAATTTGGGGGGCACGCGGCCCCCCCGGAGCCATGGAGACCGCCACCTCCTCGGGGCTTAGTGAAAAAAGTGCGTGGGGGACTCCTTCCACCCTCATGCTACCCTGAGGACCGCCACCTCCCCGGGCTTTAATTTATTATGGGTGGGGGGCCTCGCGGGCCCCCCAAGTCCCGGAGACCGCCACCTCCCCGGGCTACTTGTAAAAAGGAGGTGTGGGGGGGATCCAGCCCCCCCACACTGCCCCGGGACCACCACCTCCCCGGGGCTTCAAATAAGTTGGGAGGGGGCCGTGCAGCCCCTCTCCAAGAGCCCTCCTTGGCCCTGGGGACCACCACCCCCCAGGACGCTCCAGCAATGTCCCGGGGTGTCCACCCCCGGAATATTGCAGTTTGCAATGGCAGGGCGGGATCAGTTTTCCTGATTTTGCTTCATGGAAACGAGAGCAGGAAAACTGCTCTCGCTTCCATGAAGCGAAGTAGAATTGCTTTTAGGCAAAGGGAGCTGCATGTTTGCAGCTCCCTTTGTCCAAAAGCTATGCCGGCTCCTGCAGGAGGCGGGGAGCCCACAGGGACCGCAAGGGCATTGGGGCTCCCGCCGCAGTCCCCAACATGAGGCCAGGCCATGAGGGGTGGGGTCCCCGGGGCCAAAAGTGGCCGAGGGAAGGGGGGCAACACGGCTCCCCTCCCATAAAATATAAATTATATTTTTTTTTAAAGAGGCAAAGCACCGGGGGATGGGTTCCCCGGGGCCAAATTGGCCCAGGGAAGGCGCGCCACGCAGCCCTCCTCCCATAGAATAAAAATTACATTTTAAAAAAAGAGGCAAAGCCCTGGGGGATGGGGTCCCCGGGGCCAAAGTGGCCCAGGGAAGGGGGGCCATGTGGCCCCCCTCCCATAGAATAAAAATAAAATTTAAAAAAAGGAGGCAATGCCCCGGGGGATGTGGTCCCCGGGGCCAAAATCAGCCTCGGGACTGGGGGGCGCACGGCCACTTTCTGTTTTTTTAAATTAATTTTTTTTTAAAGTGGCTCAGGCCTTGGGAGATGGGGTCGCCAGGGCCCAAAAAGTATTAAGGGAAGGGGGGCCATACAGCCCCCCTTCCAAAAACAACACAGGAAAAAGAAGCCGGCATCTCGCCAGAGGCCTCGCCCCCTCCCTGCACCACTCTGCAAATGCGCCTCCAGGCATGTTCTGGGTTGAGGGATTAAGTCCCCTTCAATCCTAAGGGTCCTTAGGGGCCAACTAGCCCACCAGGTGCCTCCAGTAAGCCCCACAAAGTGGGATTGCTGAGAGGTGGTCCGAGGCCATGCTCCTTTTTACTACACTCTGAAAACATACCTCTTGGCACACTGCTGGTAGGGCGATGAGGTCCCCTGTGTCCTGAGTACTTCAGGACTAAAGAGGACTTCATCTCCCAAGTAGCAGTGCGCCAGGAGGCACGTTTGCAGAGTGGTGTTAAAAGGGGCGTGGCCTCTGATGACTCTCAGCAATCCAGCTGTGTGGGGCTTACTGGAGGTAACAGGCAGGCTAGTTGGCCCCCAGGGACCCTCAGGAGGCAAGGGGACTTCATTCCCCAACCAAGAGCATGCCAGGAAGCACGTTCGCAGAGTGGTGGAGAAAGGGGGCATGGCCTGTATACACCTCAAGCAATCCCAGTGTGTGGGGCTTACTGGGGGTAACAGGTAGGCTAGTTGGCCCCTAAGGATCCCCAGTAGTGAAGGGGACTTCAATCCCCATCCAAGAGCACGCCAGGGAGCGCGTTTGCAGAGTGGTGGGCAAAGGGGGCGTGGTCGCTATGAGAACTTAGCAATCCTGCTGTGTGGGACTTATTGGAGGTAAAAGGAGGGGTAGTTGGCCCCCAAAGATGTCCTTGGGGGCCAACTACCCCTCCTGTTACCTCCAGTAAGTCCCAAACAGTGGGATTGCTAAGAGGTCTTCAGAGGCAACCCCCAGCTTCCTCCACCACTGTGCGAACGCACCTCCTGGCCTACTACTGGTTGGGGGATCAAGTCCACTTTACTCCTGAGGGACTTAGGGGGCCAAGAAGCCCTTCTGGTACCTCCTGTAAGTCCTACGCAGCGGGATTCCTGAGTGCTGGTCGGAGGCCCAGCCCGCTTTCTCCCCCACTCTGCAAACGCGACTACTAGTTAAAGAAGCATTTGCAATGTAATAGGTTTCACATTTGCGAGACTTAGAGCTATTGGCGTTGTAAATGTAAAAGTTTTTTACTAATGTTTTTTGGAGTGAAGTGGATGTATGTTGTATGTAGCGGAATTATGTGGTATGTTGTGCAGTGAAATTATGTGGATAGAAAGGATGTGGTATTTAGTATATAGGAATTATGTAGAGTGGGATTATGTGTTATGGAGAGTAATTATGTGGTATGGTAGTCTGTGTTGTGGAGTGGTAACCTCAGGTTTAGTCTTCCTCATTTCCATAGAAGGTAGACTATAAACTCAATGAGACAAAAAAAGAAGGAACCACTGAGGAGCACTTCTGGACCTAGTCAGAGGTATGAACAGGGCCACTGGAATTATGCGACTGTTCTGCTGCACCGATTTATGCATAATTATAAATTTTCCACATTTGCCACAAAATCCATCATCTGCTGCATAATCTGCAGATATGAACCAAAAAAAACCTTGTTTCTGGCTCAAACGTTACCAAAAATGCAGCAACAAGTGTTACAGCGTGGTGGAAGGCCCTTTGCAAAGCTGGAATGGTCACCTGTTACATATTGCTAAATGTGAGTGTTAAATTGGTACTAATGGTGCGCAAACCACTCTTGCTTCTTTCTGCGTCCCTCTTGCCTCTTTCTGCACCTCTCTTCCTTCTTTCTGCATCTCTCTTGCCTCTTTCTGCACCTCTCTTCCCTCTTTCTGCACCTCTCTTGCCTCTTTCTGCACCCCTCTTCCCTCCTTCTGCACCTCTCTTGCCTGTTTCTGCACCTCTCTTGCCTCTTTCTGCACTTCTCTTGCCTCCTTCTGAAACTCTGTTGCTTCTTTCTGCACCCCTCTTTTCTCTTTCTGTACTTCTCTTGCCTCTTTCTGCACCTCTGTTGCTTTCTTCTGCACTTCTCTTGCTTCTTTCTGTACCTCTCTTGCTTCTTTCTGCACCCCTGTTGCCTCTTTCTGCACTCGTCTTCCCTTTTTGTGCACCTCTTGTCTCTTTGTGCACCGCTCTTGCCTCTTTCTGCACTTCTGTTGTCTCTTTCTGCACCTCTGTTGCTTCTTTCTGTACTTCTCTTGCCTCTTTCTGCACCTCTGTTGCTTCTTTCAGCACTTCTCATGCCTCTTTTGGCACCCCTCTTGCCTCTTTCTGCACTTCTCTTGCTTCTTTCTGCACTTTTCTTGCTTCTTTCTGCACCTGTCTTGCTTCTTTCTGCACCTCTCTTGCCTCTTTCTGCACCCCTCTTCCCTCTTTCTGCACCACTTTTGCCTCTTTCTGCATCCCTCTTGCCTCTTTCTGCATCTCTCTTGCCTCTGTCTGCACCCCTGTTCCATCTTTCTGCACCTCGTGCCTGTTTCTGCAACTCTCTTGCCTCATTCTGCAGTACACGTGCTTCTTTCTGCACCTCTGTTGCTTCTTTCTGCATCCCTCTTACCTCTTTCTGCACCCCTCTTACCTCTTTTTGCACCTCTCGTGCCTCTTTCTGCACCCCTCTTCCCACTTTCTGCACTTTGCTTGCCTCTTTCTGCACCTCTGTTGCTTTTTTCTGCACTTCTCTTGCTTCTTTACGCACCTCTCTTGCTTCTTTCCACCCCTTGCCTCTTTCTGCACCCTTCTTCCCTCTTTGTGCATCTCTCTTGCCTCTTTCTGCACCTCTCCTGCCTCTTTCTGCACCCCTCTTGCCTCTTTCTGCACCTGTGGTGCCTCTTTCTGCACCTCTGTTGCCTCTTTCTGCAGTTCTCTTTCCTCTTTATGTGCCTCTTTTGCCTCTTTCTGCACCCCTCTTGCCTCTTTCTGTACCTCTGTTGGTTCTTTCTGCACTGCTCTTTGCTCTTTCTGCACTTCTCTTGCCTCTTTCTGCACCTTTGTTGCTTTTTTCTGCACTTCTCTTGCTTCTTTCTGTACCTCTCTTCCTTCTTTCTGCACCCCTGTTGCCTCTTTCTGCACTCGTCTTCCCTTTTTGTGCACCTCTTGTCTCTTTGTGCACCGCTCTTGCCTCTTTCTGCACTTTTGTTGTCTCTTTCTGCACCTCTGTTGCTTCTTTCTGCACTTCTCTTGCTTCTTTCTGTGCCTCTCTTGCTTCTTTCTGCACTACTCCTGCCTCTTTTGGTACCCCTCTTGCCTCTTTCTGCACTTTTCTTGCTTCTTTCTACATCTCTTGCTTCTTTCTGCACCCCTCTTGCCTCTTTCTGCACCCCTCTTCCCTCTTTCTGCACCTCTTTTGCCTCTTTCTGCACCCCTCTTGCCTCTTTCTGCTCCTCTCTTGCCTCTGTCTGCACCCCTGTTCCATCTTTCTGCACCTCTCTTGCCTGTTTCTGTAACTCTCTTGCCTCATTCTGCAGTACACATGCCTCTTTCTGCACCTCTGTTGCTTCTTTCTGCATCCCTCTTACCTCTTTCTGCATCCCCTTACCTCTTTCTGCATCTCTCTTTCCTCTTTCTGCACCCCTCTTACCTCTTTCTGAACCTCTCTTGCCTCTGTCTGCACCCCTGTTCTATCTTTCTGCACCTCTCTTGCCTGTTTCTGCAACTGTCTTGCCTCTTTCTGCACTCCTCTTCCCTCTTTCTGCACTTCTCTTGTCTCTTTCTGCACCTCTGTTGCTTTTTTCTACACTTCTCTTGCTTCTTTATGCACCTCTCTTGCTTCTTTCTACCCCTTGCCTCTTTCTGCACCCTTCTTCCCTCTTTGTGCATCTCTCCTGCCTCTTTCTGCACCCTTCTTGCCTCTTTCTGTACCTCTGTTGCCTCTTTCTGGAGTTTTCTTGCCTCCTTCTGATCCTCTGTTGCCTCTTTCTTCACCCCTCTTGCCTCTTTCTGCACCCCTCTTGCCTCTTTCTGCACCATGTTGCTTCATTCTGTACTTCTCTTGCTTCTTTATGCACCTCTCTTGCTTCTTTCTACCCCTTGCCTCTTTCTGCACCCTTCTTCCCTCTTAGTGCAGCTCTCTTGCTTCTTTCTGCACCTCTCCTGCCTCTTTCTGCACCCTTCTTGCCTCTTTCCGCACCTGTCGTGACTCTTTCTGCACCTCTGTTGCCTCTTTCTGCAGTTCTATTGCCTCTTTATGTGCCTCTTTTGCCTCTTTCTGCACCCCTCTTGCCTCTTTCTGCACCTCTGTTGGTTCTTTCTGCACTGCTCTTGCTTCTTTCTGCACCTCTCTTGCTTATTTCTGTACCCCTCTTGCCCCTTTCTGTATCCCTTTCCTCTTTCTGCACTTCTCTTGCCTCTGTCTGTACCCCTGTTACCTCTTTCTGTACCTCTTTTGCCTGTTTCTGCAACTCTCTTGTCTCTTTCTGCACCCCGCTTGCCTCTTTCTGCACCCCTGTTGCTTCATTCTGCACTTCTCTTGTTTCTTTCTGCACCTCTCTTACTTCTTTCTGCACCCCCTTGCCTCTTTCTGCACCCCTCTTACCTCTTTTTGCACCTCTCGTGCCTCTTTCTGCACCCTTATTCCCTCTTTGTGCATCTCTCTTGCCTCTTTCTGCACCTCTCCTGCCTCTTTCTGCACCCCTCTTGCCTCTTTCTGCACCTGTGGTGCCTCTTTCTGCACCTCTGTTGCCTCTTTCTGCAGTTCTCTTTCCTCTTTATGTGCCTCTTTTGCCTCTTTCTGCACCCCTCTTGCCTCTTTCTGTACCTCTGTTGGTTCTTTCTGCACTGCTCTTTGCTCTTTCTGCACTTCTCTTGCCTCTTTCTGCACCTTTGTTGCTTTTTTCTGCACTTCTCTTGCTTCTTTCTGTACCTCTCTTCCTTCTTTCTGCACCCCTGTTGCCTCTTTCTGCACTCGTCTTCCCTTTTTGTGCACCTCTTGTCTCTTTGTGCACCGCTCTTGCCTCTTTCTGCACTTTTGTTGTCTCTTTCTGCACCTCTGTTGCTTCTTTCTGCACTTCTCTTGCCTCTTTATGCACCTCTGTTGCTTCTTTCAGCACTTCTCTTGCCTCTTTTGGTACCCCTCTTGCCTCTTTCTGCACTTCTCTTGCTTCTTTCTGCACCTGTCTTGCTTCTTTCTGCACCCCTCTTGCCTCTTTCTGCACCCCTCTTCCCTCTTTCTGCACCTCTTTTGCCTCTTTCTGCACCCCTCTTGCCTCTTTCTGCACCTCTCTTGCCTCTGTCTGCACCCCTGTTCCATCTTTCTGCACCTCTCTTGCCTGTTTCTGCAACTCTCTTGCCTCTTTCTGCATCCCTCTTACCTCTTTCTGCACCCCTTACCTCTTTCTGCATCTCTCTTGCCTCTTTCTGCACCCCTCTTACCTCTTTCTACACCTCTCTTGCCTCTGTCTGCACCCCTGTTCTTACTTTCTGCACCTCTCTTGCCTGTTTCTGCAACTGTCTTGCCTCTTTCTGCACCCCTCTTCCCTCTTTCTGCACTTCTCTTGTCTCTTTCTGCACCTCTGTTGCTTTTTTCTACACTTCTCTTGCTTCTTTATGTACCTCTCTTGCTTCTTTCTACCCCTTGCCTCTTTCTGCACCCTTCTTCCCTCTTTGTGCATCTCTCTTGCCTCTTTATGCACCTCTCCTGCCTCTTTCTGTACCCTTCTTGCCTCTTTCTGTACCTCTGTTGCCTCTTTCTGGAGTTTTCTTGCCTCCTTCTGATCCTCTGTTGCCTCTTTCTTCACCCCTCTTGCCTCTTTCTGCACCCCTCTTGCCTCTTTCTGCACCATGTTGCTTCATTCTGTACTTCTCTTGCTTCTTTATGCACCTCTCTTGCTTCTTTCTATCCCTTGCCTCTTTCTGCACCCTTCTTCCCTCTTTGTGCAGCTCTCTTGCTTCTTTCTGCACCTCTCCTGCCTCTTTCTGCACCCTTCTTGCCTCTTTCCGCACCTGTCATGACTCTTTCTGCACCTCTGTTGCCTCTTTCTGCAGTTCTCTTGCCTCTTTATGTGCCTCTTTTGCCTCTATCTGCACCCCTCTTGCCTCTTTCTGCACCTCTGTTGGTTCTTTCTGCACTGCTCTTGCTTCTTTCTGCACCTCTCTTGCTTATTTCTGTACCCCTCTTGCCCCTTTCTGTATCCCTTTCCTCTTTCTGCACTTCTCTTGCCTCTGTCTGTACCCCTGTTACCTCTTTCTGTACCTCTTTTGCCTGTTTCTGCAACTCTCTTGTCTCTTTCTGCACCCCGCTTGCCTCTTTCTGCACCCCTGTTGCTTCATTCTGCACTTCTCTTGCTTCTTTCTGCACCTCTCTTACTTCTTTCTGCACCCCCTTGCCTCTTTCTGCACCCTTTTTCCCTCTCTGTGCACCTCTCTTGCCTCTTTCTGCACCTCTCTTCCCTCTTTCTGCACTTCTCTTACCTCTTTCTGTACCCTCTTCCCTCTTTCTGCACCTCTTTTGCTTCCTTCTGTACTTCAGTTGCCTATTTCTGCACCCCTCTTGCTTCTTTCTGCACTTCTGTTGGTTCTTTCTAGCACTGCTCTTGCTTCTTTCTGCACCTCTCTTGCACATTTCTGCTCCCCTCTTGTCTCTTTCTGCACCCCTCTTAACTCTTTCTGTACCTCCCTTGCCTCTGTCTGCACCCCTGTTCCCTCTTTTTTGTACCTCTTATGCCTGTTTCTGCAACTCTCTTGCCTCTTTCTGCACCTCTGTTGCTTCTTTCTGCATTTCTCTTGCCTCTTTCTGCACCCTCTTGCCTCTTTCTGCACCTCCATTGGTTCTTTCTGCACTTTTCTTGCTTTTTTCTGCATCTCTCTTGCATTTACCTTTTTTTACACAAATTTACAGAGTATGCTGTTTGAAACACAGCTATTCAAGTATTTGTATGTCTGTTTTTATGTAACATGTCACTTGGTAAAAGCAGAGATACACGCATGCATACCATCACAAACTTGGTCAGACTTGCAACAGTGATATGGTTAGGGTTGCTGTTTTACATTTGGTAGGCCTAACATTCTGAGTAGTCGATGAATAGGTAACCTTCAAGAGAAAAGTGAGGTTTAATACATCTTGGGAGAAGGATTAGTGATTAGGCTACTTTGTATGAGTCTGTGGTAAGGTACAGTCGAAGTAGGCCTCTTTCTGCACCTCTGTTGCTTCTTTCTGCACTTCTTTTGCTTATTTCGCCACTTTTCTTCCTCTTTCTGGACTTCTGTTGCCTCTTTCTGCATTTTTCTTGCTTCTTTCTGCACCTTTCTTCCTCTTTCTGCACCACTCTTCCCTCTTTCTGCACTTTTCTTGCGTCTTTCTGCGCCTTTCTTCCTCTTTCTGTACATGTTCTACCTATGTAGGCATAGTTAGAAATTAGCATTTAAAAAACCTTAGAAATTCACTGAAAAAAACACATATTTCAGGGACGTTATAGTTAGTGATTAGCATTTAAAAAACCTTAGAAATTCACTGAAAAAACCACAGGTTTCAGGGATGTTATAGTTAGGGATTAGCATTTAATAAACCTTAGAAATTCACTGAAAAAACCACAGGTTTCAGTGACGTTATAGTTAGGGATTAGCATTTAAAGGTTTTTTAAATGCTAATCCCTAACTATAACATCCCTGAAACCTGTGGTTTTTTCCAGTGAATATATATATATTAGTAGTATCTTTATTCGATTTTTGAAAAAAAACATAAAAGCACAACAGCATACAAATAGATTTAAAAATGTTCCCATGTCCCTGTCCACAAAATAAAATAAAAACACAAGGATAGATAAAGCATGTAACTTAGCCACAAATATATATATGTCATTTTTGAGTGGAAACATTCTTTAGTATCTTCCATAAACAATGACGCTTAGAATTAGCAATTTAACTATACACCGGCTTGCTCCTTATGTTCCAGAAGGGGTCATGCTGTTCAATCCACAAAGCGCTAAGCCCAAGACCTGAGTGATAGTATTTGTAGCAACTTAGAGCTCCAAAGTTGCCATCCGACTACCGTACTATGAGAAGTAATGTCACAAGAATCCAAAGTGAAACAGAAGGCAGAATACGTTCAGAGCGTCTCAGACAAGAACACTAGTACATCCTAAAACAGAATCAAACATGTAAGGCAAAGCCTTGAAGAGGAGCGAGAGCAAACAACTAAGACTATCCCCTGAGGCAACCAACATGAGTGAAAGGCAGAAACTGGATTGATGCTGAAGCACCCTTACCGGACCCAACCACTCACGGAGTTCCAGCAGCGAGACATGCTGCATTTCCAAATAATCTGCATTGCCTTGCTGGCAGAAGGGCTTCTTATAGCCCTGCCTTTTATGTGAACAATAAGGACAAGCATGAGGTGCTTGCACAGCCTCATGGGATATGTAGCATTTTGCCAAATTATCTAATTTTTCCAGCCTATATTTGTTTTAGCCACCACCTCCTTAATGTCTGCGATGCTGTGGCATAGCTTGTTAACGAGGGGCCTGCCGGAACTGTTATTCATGCCTACGTTTCCTGCGGAAACATGGCAGCGTTCAAAAGGAAGATGGCATTGAGCGTGACAGTACATCCCCCCTCCAGAGAACACTGACAAGGTCCTGCCTTATTTGGATTCTTTTCATGGAACTTCTCGACATGTCTTGGAGCATGAACCCCTAAGGCAGGTTCCCAGGAGTTTTCTTCTAGAGCATACCCTTTCCAGGCAATTAGGTACCAAATCCTTATTCCTCTTTTCTTCGAATCTAGAACTTCTTTAACCTCGTATTTGGGTTTGTGATATATCCATATGGGAGACGGTGTCTTTTTTACGGGGGTGTAAGAAGGTTTTACTAAAGACCAAGACTGGATAAATGGCAAAGCAAGCTTCACAGCAATAGGGTTGATGACTGAGTATTTTCATAGGCCCTATATATCAGGGATTCAATACACTATATCTCCTGAAGTGTATATTTCTAGTGGACCACCATATCACATCTCCTTTTTTGTATTGAGGTTCTGGCCGGTGATGTTTACCTGCCTGGATCTTATACTACTTCTTGGCTTCCTGAACATTTCCTTGTGCATGTTTCATGGTATGTTGTATGTGTTTGATTCTGTCCTGTACCTCCGGTAGTTTGTGTGTCTGCATTGGATGAAAGAGAGGGACGAACCTTGGGTGAAAACCATAGGTACTGTAATAAGAAGATAACTTGGTAATGCTATGTTGAGCACTGTATGCCACTTCGGCTATCCATAACAGATCTACCCATGCATCTGTGTTTTTGACTATGTAGCAACGTAAGTACTGTTTTAGGGTTTGGTTCAGTCTTCCCATCTGCCCATTGGTTTTGGGGTAAACGCTGGTAGAAGTGGCTGCCAAGATCTGCAAAGCGTAAAACCAAACATTCCAAAACTGAGCAATGAACTGAGACCTGCAGTTTGACACAATGACCTTAGGAAGACCATGCAATCTAACAACCTGGGTAAGCTACATGTGGGCTACTTGTCCCGACGAGGGTGTCTGAGAACAGCCTATGAAATGGCCTAATTTGGTTAAACTGTCCACCACTACCAGAATAATCCTACACCCCTTATCCTTAGGTAGACCAACAATGAAAACTAATGATATGTGCTCCAAAAGAACTTCTGGTGTTGACAAAGGACATAATAGACCCAGTGGTTTCTTTCACTCAGTCATTTCTTGCATGCAAGTTTCACACCTTTGAATCATTGTATGTGTGTCCAGTCTCACAGATGGGCCCACAAATTGCCTTAGAACCTTTTCCGTGGTCTTACTTTCCCCTTCTATCCAGCACAGGGTGGAGAGTGATATCACTGCAGCACTTTTTTGTGTAGATCCTCTGTAGGAATTAACAGCTGTGAACCATGAATTGGTAGTCCCTGTTTCAGTTACCAATCTGAATGGTTGTTCAAACATTGTTTCCACCTTAGGAACTTCATCACACTTGATACCTTCTCTAGGAACTGGTCGGTTTGCAACATGCATATGAGCTTGTGCCTGTGGTTCACAGGGATGTGAACAGATTCTTGTCTCGTAAATGCATCTGCCTTTCGATTCTCGCTCCCTGGTTGGTAGGTCAGTACAAAATGAAACTCTGCAAAAAAACAACATCCAATGTAGTTGTATAGGTGACAAAAGACAAGTTGATTTCATGTATTGCAGGTTCATATTGTCTATATGCACCGTAATTAGATGTTTTGATCCTATTAGACAATGTTACCATTCACGGAATGCATCCCGGATAGCCAACAGTTCCTTCTCCACTATGGTGTAATGGGACTCTGTCTCATTTAGTTTTCTCGACATATATGCCACAGGATGCATATGTCCAGTTCCCATATTCCTTTGAGAAAGGACTGCCCCAATTGATACTTCAGAAGCATCAGCCTCAACAAGGTAAGGCCTATCATGATCAGGATTAGCCAGAATAGGAGCAAATGTAAAGCCATCTTTCAAGTGTCAGAAAGCTTGGTTGGCTTCCTCTATCCACAAGAACGAGACCTTCTTTCTCAATAGTTTCATTATGGGAGACACCACTTTAGAGAATTGATTGATAAACCAGCGATAAAAGTTCGCAAAACCCCCCAAAAACTGGATATTGCGAAGATTTGCTGGTACCTGCTAGTTCTGTACGGCCTGTATCTTGTGTTCAGCCATTTCCAGACCCTAGGAAGAGAGCATCACTCCCAGGGGTTTTACCCTTGTTACGTGAAACTCGCACTTACTGATTTTGCAGAAGATATTGTTTCTCGTAAGAGCCCTAAAGCACTGTTCTCACATGGTGACTATGGATGGATTCACTGGGGGAGTAAACCAAAATGTCATCAATGTATACAATGGCAAATACATCTAAACATTTCCTCAGGACATCGTTTAAATTCTTTTTTTAAAAAGCTGCTGGGGCGTTACATAATCCGAACAGCTTTACCCAGTATTTAAACAATCCGTATCTAGTGCGGAAAGCCATCTTCACTCAACACTCCTTCTCATTCTTGCCAAATGATATGACACGTTTAGGTCCAACTTTGTGAATACTACTGCTTTTTTTGCCTGGTCTAACAAAACCAAAATCAAGGGGAGAGGGTATCTGTTGTTAATTGCCACATTGTTAAGTGCCCTAAAGTCTATGCAAGTTCTTAACTCACCATTAGCTTTTGGGATAAAAAATAAAGGTGAGACAGGTGGTGATTTGAGGGATGAATGAACCCATTCACATGGTATTTTTCTAAGTATTGCCTTAGATGTTCGTTTTCGGTCTCAGACAAAGCATAGATTCTACCACACGGTACCATTGCCCGAGGCACTAAATGAATTTGGCATATGGCCCGTGTGGTGGCAATGTTTCTGCTTGTTGATTCATGAATACATCCTGGTACTCAACATATTGTTCAGGAAGGGTGATATCCTTTTCTGCAGCCGTGGGTATTGTATGTCCTATTGCTAGAGCCTGTGCTGGCTGTATCTGTTTATCTAAACAATGATGGCTGCAAAACAGAGAATCAAAGCCGAGGGTTTTGTTAACCAAATCTATGGGCAGGTCGTGTTGCTTTATCCATGGTAACCCAAATATTACACCATATTGGGGGGCTTTTATGACATTGAACTGCAGGTTTTCGGAGTGAATATCATTACATTTAACTACGATCTCCTGAGTCTTGAACCGGATGGGTCCTTAAGTCAAATCCCTCCCATTTACAGTCAACACTATCTCTGGTACTTCTTTCTTGATCAAGGGAACGTGTAACTTCTTAACCAATGTCTTGTCTATGACTATACAAACAGCCCCTGAATCCAACAGAGCCTTTACCAAATGCTGGACACATTCCGCGTGCAGTTGTATAGCCAAAAAGACATATTTTCTCTGCATATTCTTTGACCCGCTTAAGGAAGGGATTTCAACAAAGCCCATGGTATCCCCTTCTATTATGCCAGGGCTATCTAGTTTTCTGAACTTTGTAGCGTTACCACAGCTACCCTGTTAGGAACTCCAACCTTGTTCTTTGACTTGGCTAAACAATCTCCAAAAAAAGTCCCTTTTTCCACAATAGAATCAGAGTCTGTGCTTCCTTCTATATTCTCTCTCTTCTGGGATTAAAGAGGTTCTGTGGGGGGTGTGAGTAACCACTGAGACAAAGGGGCCCCTGGAGGCGAATAATAGACAGGTCGGACAGGGGAACAAGGACCAATAACAATCAAAGAACCCAACCTGTCTAGCGATAATATGGGGAGTGCCCGTCAGGGTCACTACAAAATAGGTACCTCGCTGGGCTAACAAAAACAAATTCCCCCGAAAAAAATAGAAAAGATTTTTTTATATATATGACAAAATAGATATATTTTTTATTTTGTTATTTTTGGTATTTACAACATTTTGTCAACGTTTGCAAAACAATAACATAAGACATAGTTTTATTAGTGCAAACAAAACAAATAAATAGGGTCCCACACTCATATACTCAAAAAACACTCACATCCGCAAATACACACATACTCATACACTCTAACCACTCAAGAGCAATTCATCATAGGAAATGTCATCCAAAGACCAAGGCAATTAAGGGTTCTATACAAGCGCTGGATAACCTCGTGCCTCCAGAAATTTCTACAACCTTCCACTGAGAGGACGCACGATAGTTGTGTTTGTTAATATTAATCCCTTGTATAGAACACTTAATTGCCTTGGTCTTTGGACTGCGCTGAAGCTGGGAGATTTCACGGCCCGTACCGGGTGGCCAGTGGGACAGAGGCGGGCCCGGGTAGAGAGGCGCTGGATCAGGCAGGCCTGTTTGCCGCAGCCGTGACTTCGGGAGGCCGGCAGCACAGCACCGGAGGCACCGCTCGAGGGCCCTGGTTGTTGTGCCCCTCTCTAGCCTGAGGGGCGATCTAGCCAGGCCATTTGGCTCTGACCATGCCCGAGGTGTGGGAGAGGGACTGCTGCGGCCCTACCGCCAGCAAGTGACAGGTGGCAGGGACGGTGCACCTGGAGATCTGCGGCCAAGGTTGAGAGCAGTGTGACCGGCAATAGTCCCCCCCTGCAGAGGCCAGTGAGCAGATCAGAGTACACACCACACAGCGGTGGGGCCTGGGGTGGGACTACACCAGGCCTGGAGAGTGCCTTGACCAGAGGCATGATCGGCGGTGAGAGGTGAGCGGAGGGGCTGAGCCCTGGGAGCTGTGGGGAACATATTATCTGGGCGCCTGGTCCCCTGGTGTTTGTCGGGGCACAGTCTGAGAGCAGTGGCAGCTGGCATTGCTCATAGGTGGCGGGGTGAGCACGGGGACGTGGTGGGATCACGCGGGGGAGTAGCGTGGGGGGTTTGTGTGCAATATAAAAAAATGTACTTACTTTGCCGCAGGGTCCCGCGTCTCTACTCCTGCTCTCCTGCGTCTGCCTCCAGGAACAGGAAGCACAGCCAGGCTCCCCTGACCAATCACAATGCTGAAATGCAGCGTTGTGACTGGTCTGAGCACCATGACACAGTGCTCAGGCAGGGGCTGGAGGGGTGGGCATGTTCTCCTTGCAGGCTGTAATGCAGCCTGCATGGAGAGTAGGGAAAGTGCTCATGACTGGTTTGGGCAGCCCGAGAGGGACGACCAAAACAGTCATTCCGCACTTAGGAGTGGGCATACCACTCCTCCCCTGCCCTGCTCCGATGGCAGACCAGCCCCACCCACCCGCAATCCTGCAAAGCAGCACAAAGCATAAAATGATTATAACAATGGACAATGCCAGGCCAGAGCCTGCGTCCAGCCCCCCCACTGTGCATTACGATAGACATCTTACTTTACTTTTTTTTTAAATAGAAATTTGCTGACAAAAACAAAGTTTAAAGTAACATTATTGTAAGGTGTGATAAAAAGATCTGTTTTATTTTTTAAAAAACCTCAGAAATTCACTGAAAAAAACCAAAGCTTAAAGTAACATTATAGTTAGGTGAATTTGTTAGTGAGAACTTTAACTAAAAAAGCAACAGTAATTCACAAGTTATAGTTAACAAAGCTAACAATAACTTGCACCCCTGCCAAGCACTGCTTATGACCTCACATATTACATCACTTATGACATGTTCTACGACATCATTTGTGTCATCACTGATGACAGCTCAAATTGCATCATTGATGACATCACTGATGACATCATCCAATGAGTCTGCTAATTTGTTTGACAGTTTACATACAGAGTGGTAGCTACCATATTAAATTTCTACCTAATTGTGTACAGCCTGTGAATGAATGCATGAATGAATGAATGAATGAATTTTATTTATGCACAGTTACTTAAAACCATTTGCAATGTACCAGCATGTTTTTAAAAAAAGTGGAGAATTGCTAAAAAGACAATCACAATTTTTTTTAAAGAAATTTCATATACAATTATAACCAATCTCATTGCTTAAAAGATGCCATAGGAAAATTGTAAAAGCTAAGTAGTAAAAACTGAATAGTAGATATTATAGAATACATTGGACTGCCCTCATTGAATCTATTTTCTTAGATTGCGAGGGATTTACTCTTTTATCAGTCTGAGTCGAGCTTCCTCCATATATCTTCCAAATCGGGCCAGTTCAGTCGGTAGGGTGCATGCGAACAGCGCCGCAACACCTTCTGTTGCTGTCCGAGCTCCTTTACTTAACCATATTGGCTTTAGTAGTTTCCGGCGGAGTTGTATCAGGCCTGGGCAGCAACAGATCAAGTGGGTTAATGATTCCGTTTTATAGTCACAGATTCTGCAGCGGACTTTTTGGTCGAGAGCTTTCCACCCCGGATTCAGTTCTTTTATTGGAAGGGGAACTAATCTGCCCCACTGGATGTTTTTTAGGGCCTTTCTTCCCAGTGCTTGATATAAGTAGGGCTGGACTTTGTGCTCCGTGTATGTGCCAGCCATCCCAGGAGGGCCTCTACCACTCTCAAAGTAAGCCCGATCTGTCTCTCTTGTTAGTAGGTAGCATTGTTTGTTAATTGCCTTTCTGATGGCTGGATAGGAAACAACATCTTGGATCCAGTTCTGTGTTGCCAGGCCTAGGGTTTCTACTGCCTCATGCATGTATGCCTGCCATGGGTTTGCTGCACCACCATAGATGGCTTTTAGCATGCTTTTCAGGCTCCCTTCTGGGGCTTTGAGTACTTGGTAGTAGTATTTAGCGTGCGCTCCTAGGCATTCTTTACTCTGCTGCACCAGGCCGAACTCCAAACGAATCCAGCTATTGCGGGTATAATTTGGTAATTTAAATATACGTTTGTACGCCCGACATTGCGCTTTTTCCATCATAGTGTGCATTTTTCCCGGGAAGGCCTGCTGAGCGTAGCCTGCAACCGCCCTTATTTTGGCCTGTAACACCTTTCTAATTGGGATAGTCGTAGGGCTTTGCATCTTCTCATGCAGTTTGCATATTGCGAAGATTGTGGACTCTACTTTCGATTTCATTTTGCTCACATGCAAGCGCGCTTTACCCGAGTCACATAACCAGCATCCAAGGTAGTTGTATGATTTTGATACAGTGATTGGCACTTCACCTACATACCATTTGAGGAGAGTTTTTTTTGGATAACTCCCGAAAATCAGAACTTTGGTCTTTTCTGAGTTTAATACCAACTCATTAGTCCGATTGTAGGCATTTAAGGCATCTAGACCCCTTTGTAATCCAATTTTTGTGTGGTCCATCACCACTAGGTCATCCGCATATTGTAAGACTTGGAGTCTGCTACTTCCAATTTTTGGGACTGCGAGGTTGGCATTTTGCAGCTTCTTGCCCAAGTCAACTGTGTATAAGTTAAAAAGGGTAGGGGCTAAAACGCAACCCTGTTTTAAGCCCCGATTTGTAAAGCACTTTCTCGTGACGGTTTTGTTTGTTAATTTAATTTTAATCCAGGTGTTGCTGTATAGGGAAATGATTGCATTAAGGAGGTCAGATGGAATTTGCCAATCGCGCAATTTAGACCAGAGCTTGCCACGCGGGACACCATCAAAAGCTGCAGAATAGTCAATGAAGCAGGCAAAGAGGGTTTTTTATTCATTACAATTGCTTGCTGGCTTAAATATGATATGGCCGTTATGTTGTCACTTGTCGAACATCCTTTACGGAACCCCGTTTGATACGGAGGGAGAATTTCGTGTTTGTCGATCCATCTGTTTAGCTCAATAAGCAGAGTATTGGCATAAGCTTTTCCTTCAATGTCCAGTAAGGCAATTAATCTGTAATTTTTTGGATCTGTGTTGTCTCCCTTTTTATAGATGTGTTGCAGGATCGACCCACGCCACGAATCTGGCACCTTGGACAGTAATCGGCATTCGGTGAACAAGTTGGATAATATTCTCCCCCAATAGATTGGGTCTTCCCTGAACAGTCCCCCCGGTAGGCCATTTGGTCCAGGTGCCCCGTCTTTCCTAATCTTTTTAATAATTTTTTCAACCGCTGCCACTCCTCTATCGTTACTAACAACCCCCGAAGTGCATACCGCTCCTTTGTTTGTGCTTTCTTCGTGGGCGTTAGTTGTCCAGTCTGTAACTGTGGCAATTTCCTTCTCTACATAGATTATTGAAACGTGTCTCATCCATGCCTCAGCATCCACAGAGTTGCCCCGATCTATTTTGTCGTTATGCAGCTTGGCTATGTATTGCCAGAGTTGTCGGTGTTTCTGCGGTTTTGTTAGCTCGTGAATCTTAATCCATTCCTCATCCTGCTTAATTTGCTTGAGAGTCCATAGCAGTTGTTTCGGCTCTTTATGCAATTTATTACGCTTCTCCAGCGTTTTTTTCGATGCTTCGACCTTGTATGCTTTTTTTGCTTTGTTAAGGCTGCGAGTGATCTCTCTAAATTTTAGATTGTTAAGCTTTGTATGTATGTTGACTTTCTCTTTTATTTTAGGCTCTATTTCCGTGTTTTTGGACAAAGCTGTTTTCAACTCCGTGATCCATTCTGACCAATTTTCCAATTTGGGCTTGATGCCGACAATAGGGCCTGTGGCTTCTTGATGTTCTTTCCAGGCCTTGAATACAATGGTATTATGCTTGTTCCATTTTATTCTTCTCAGCAGGGCATGTTCCTCGGTTCCTATTGAATGGGATATAGTTGTAATACATCCCCTTTGCGTGATTTCGATATTCAATTCAATCTGCAGAATTGCGTGATCGCTCATCTCATGTGATTTAATTTCAAAGTTTGCAAATTTGCGAGCTAAGCGGTCACACAAGAAAATATAATCAATTGTGGTGCAATTTTTGAATGTGGTTAACCCTTGGTTTTTTGTGGTTAAACCCTGTTGTAGCTTTTCGGCTGAGTATAGATCGTAGTCCCATAGGAAATGGTTAAACGTCCTTTCTGCCTTGGATAGGTGCCTCTTCTCGTTCCGGTTAATGCCTAAATGATGCAGGTTGAAGTCTCTCACCAGTATTTTTGCTGGCAATATGTGCGTGCATAGAGTTTCCTGTAATATTGTAACCATGGTTTCTGTCGCCTCTAATTTCAATGGGCCGGTGGCATTAAGATATATGTTGATTAAGAGAAACGAAACATTTTTCTCTCTGTGCCCTTTGCCCTCGAATAATAATGCCTGCAGCATATTTGAGCCTGTATTCACGGTGCTAACAGTTAACTGTTTTGCGTGTTTTACGTAGGTCGAAATCCCTCCAGACGGTCGTCCATAATAGTTATGTTTGATGGCTGGCTTATGAAAGCCGGCGTATCCTTCAATGTGAACCGGCTCTATGGCCCAAGTTTCTTGTAGGCAAATGATGTCATTCTCTAAGAGTTTGATTATGGCTGAACCTTGTTTGAGAACTCTTTGTAATCCCGCCACATTCCAAGAGGCCAATTTCAGATTGTGAAAAAGAGTTTGAAGTGGATCTGAAAGGCCTATGTGTCCCTCTATGTTCGCTTTT
This sequence comes from Calotriton arnoldi, assembly GCA_963921515.1. Classification (NCBI taxonomy): domain Eukaryota; kingdom Metazoa; phylum Chordata; class Amphibia; order Caudata; family Salamandridae; genus Calotriton; species Calotriton arnoldi. Next base: position 151,804 of record CAWUFW010016991.1, read on the forward strand.
GGGACTGGTGATCTATCGTGCAGTCTATGGCTGGTCCTCCAAGGGTTGCCAATATGTTCTTTTGGTCAGGTCCGACTCGAGTGGCACTGTGTGTCGCTGTATTTCGTATTGTTTTGCCCCCTCCAGCTGATTTTCTGGGGTTTCTCGTCTTCGATAGTTCTATTCGTTCTGGTCCCCTCCTTTGTAGTTACAGATATACTTAAATGTTTGTAACGCTGGTCTGGTAGCCATTTTGTGGTTCCTCTCAATATACTATGATTGGGTTCCTTGTGATTCTTTGAACCATGAGTGATATTTGATAGTTCAAGTAAGACTAACGGATATTTTTCTTGTTCTCGAGTCGAGATTGCTATTCCCCAGTTTTTAAAAATTTCTTTTTCCTGGAGTACTGCCTCTGCTATGTGATGATTAGTCCAGGTCACTACTGTTAGCTCCTGGGTAAGGTCATCTTCACCTACTTCAAAGTGGACGCTCTCTATCTCTGCAGTTGTAACATATGACAGTGATGGTATGTAATGAAGGAGCTTTAATAAATTGCTCCTGTTTAAGATGTCATGTCTGCCCTTTGATTTGTATAACGGGTGGAAGATGCTTCGATTTGCTACTCCACTATCAATAGCCTCAGTTTTAATTCCTACCACATCAAATGGGTTTTTGATTGCTTCCCCCGTTCTCTCCTTTGTGATGGTGGATGTGCCAGGGTGTGAGAGCATGTAATGCAACTTATCTTCACCTGTTATCGTTTTGGATTGCTCTACAGTTGTTTTTTTTCGGCGGGGAGCTGTTATGACTACTGTGTCAGTTTTTACTACCTCCGCTTCTTCGGGCATGTAATGCGTCTTATCTTTACCCATTATCATTTTAGATTGTTCTACAATTGTTTTTTCCCGGCGGGAAGCTATTAGGTCCACTGTGGCAGTTTTTACTACCTCCGCTACTTCGGGCTTCTCCTGTGGTTCTTTGATGTCTTGTCCAATTGGGCTGCTTACCTTGTCCTGGCTGCCCCTTGGCTGAATATTTGTTTTTGATGGTTTCTTAAAAATTGGATATATTTGATTGTTCATTTGCGAATCCAATTTTTGGACTGGTTTTGACTCTGGTTCTTTTATGACATAGGATGGCTGACCCCAACAGCGTTTCATTTGTGAACTTTTTCACGCTTCTTTTGCTTTCTTAGTCTCTTCTTCGTGCGCCTTGTCAGATTCATCTTAATAGATTGGATTATAGTTTCCCGATTATCCTCGGTATTTGGAGATGCTGTGGTACCTATCAATTTTGCCTGTGTAGGACCGTTTAAGTTACCCCGGTTTTCCATGTTCTTCGCTTTTTCGGTGAGAATTAATCTTATGTTTTCCTTTTCATTCTTTGAATCTGTCTCTATGTTTGCGCAAATCTTATATACTTCTTTGTTTGTTTTGTTTCGTTGTGCTGGGGTCTTGCAAGAGCGGTAGCGGTAGTGTGTTTAACATCAGTCACTTTCAACTTTAGGTCCTCGATAAGAGTAGTCATGATTTCTGGGATTGTTGCTAGTTTGTCAAGTGTAGGGCCACAGGCGCACTCAGTGTTTATAGTGGCCGCATAAGCTTGTGCTTGTGTGATTAAAGAATTTAGGTTCGCTAATCTTTGATCAATCCCTGTGATTGCGTTTGCTACAATGTTCAGCAGGTCTACTTGTACGTCCATTTTGTTAGAGTGGTAATTCAATGCCTCCAGTGTGAGTTGTGAGGTTCTGAAGAAGAGGTCCCATATGGTTCCAGAATCCATTGCTAGTACTGGAGTGGGGTTTGTTGTACAAGCCTTCGTGTTATTAATGTCGTTGCTGTTGGGAGTTAGAGACGGGTTCCTCCTTTTTGGTGAATGTTTTTGTTTTGGTCCAGGAGAGTTTGTTATTTTTCGTTTTTTTTCCTGGGCCTGACCAACTTCGGTGCTTTCCAAGTAATGTGTCTCCTTAATTTGCTTTGGGGATTGATAATTGATTTTTGCCTCAATTGGTTGATGGCCCTTGGTGCCGGCAAATTGCTCTTGCATTGTATGTTGCGTATGTTGCGTTAGACGGTCAGACTCTTCTAGTAGGCACTGTGAGAGATTGGTAGGTCTCAGGGATTGCGAGTATTTATTTCCAGTGAAACTGCCTTCGCATTCTATTTCGAGCCCCCATGGGTTATCCCTTTGTATAGCTGGCTCTCGAGCCACAACTGGGCATGTTGGTGTTGATGTTGAAAATGTTTGAGCGTTTGGCTCTTGCGTAACTACTGAGACCTCTGTTGTGTTTTCTCTTATTAAGAGGACTGGTGTTAGTGGTGCTGGCAGCTGGCTCTCTTTTCCTTGGTTAGTGAGCATTGTACCTACTGGGTCCTTTAGAAAGTCTATCTTACTCGGTGCGTTGTTTGCCCTTGCAAAAATGCGGAACACCGGTGAGATTAAAGGTTGTTCTTCCTTTGTGACGTTTGCTTTATTGTCGCTACTTACAGTTGTCCCTAATGATTTTCTTTTCCTCTTTAATGGAGGGAAGGGTGCTTTAGCTCTTTCTTTACCCGACCTCATGCTTGGCAAACCCTCAACCGTGCCTCATGCCCTTGTTAGCGCACCCCCTTATTACGTCGCCCTTGCTTGCTGTGGGCTGTAGGCTGTAGGCCCCCCTTGACTTAGAGGGGAGAGGCGGGCAGGTATGCGAGTATGCGGGAGGACGATTAGTCTGTTAGTCTGTTAGTTGACTTTCCCTCGGCCACCTCTCTCAGCCTGCAGCTCTGGCGCGCGCACCCACACTCACGCACAGATAGCTTCCCTCAAAAGATGAAATATGAGAGGGTGAGAGGGTGAGTCGGTATCTGCCTCCTTCAGCGGAGGTTAGGTGTATGTGATAATAACCGGGGTCACAGGATTGGCACAGGATTGACACCCAACCCCGCCCTGGTTCAATGGTTTCAGATTGGCAGAAATTAGTTCGAATCAAGTTCAGTTTCTGTTCGATTTAATTTAGCGCTTAGCGTGATTTTGGCTCGCTCGCTCACTTTACTCCCCTTGAATGCCTCTCCTCTGCTCAAGCACGGGCGATTCCGTGGCATGCATGCTGTAAATGCCCCATCAGAGATGAATAAAAGAGGGGAAATAGTAATGCTCACTCCGTGCAGGGGAGGCAAGACAAAGACTTCATCCCAAGGGCTTAATTACATGAAACTTTGGGGCCCAGTGCTGACTACTCCTGTGGGCGCTTTTCTATGGTAGAGCAAAAAGTAATGTCAAAAGTTACCTCACTTTGGAGGCGTTGGAGGCGGTGCTGCCAGCTCCTGCCGTGCGCCTCTAAAGATATCCCTGAGAAGGGCCACTGGCCCGGTGGAATAAGCCCAGACTCAGGCTGCCAGGTAATTTCACTCACGGCTTTTTGCAAGAGGACACACGCGGCTCCTCCCGCGAGCCCTGCTTCACTCGCGGCTCCGTCCGCGGCTTCTGCTCGTTTCAGTTAGCCAAACAGAGTGAGTCGGGTTGCACACCCACGGCTCCTCCCGCGAACCCTACTTCACTTGCGGCTCCGTCCGCGTTAGGGTTAGTAGCGGCCGCTCGCGGCTTCTGCTCGTTTCGTTGGCCAAACAGAGCGAATCGGGTTGCAAACCAGCCGCGGCGGGCAGTGGGCAACGATACGTCCAGCTCTCCCTCTGAGCTACACAAGCCGTCCGTAAATTCCCGTTGTCCGTTATTGATCTTTTCAATAATAATTGATTTGTTCAGTACTTCCGGGTACTGTAAATACCCCGCGCCCAGATCCTGCGTGCCTGTCTCCGGTGTCTTGCAGAGGCCTCACCCTCATCTGTGGGTCCAGTGTTTTCTGAATTCATGGGTTGAAGTCACTGGAAAAATTCTGTGGAGGAAGTTTCGGTTCTGCCGTTGCAAGAGTGCTCAGGTACCGCGATGCGCCCTCCACAAGTCACGTCAGTCGTGTGTGGATCACCGCGACACCTCAGGTTCGGGTGACGTGGGAGGAACTGACGTCGAACTGATAGCGCTGAAACAGCTTCAAGTTTGGCAGCCAGGGTAGTTTATCCTGTGTCCAGCTGAAGGGTGTAGGTGTTTACAAAATGCATGTGCTCCTATTGCATCATAGGTGTGTGGAGGTATCAAACATGTTATAAATATTTGCATCGAAGAGTAACCCTGTGTGCAGGTGACAGTTTACAGCTTGTGTCCAGCATGTTCCGCACAAGTTTTTAGGCTCTGAAGAAAATGTTTGCAACAGGGCAAAGATTTTACATACAACATACTACAGGGACTTTATAGTTAAGAAATAACATTTTAAAAACCTTAGAAATTCACTAAAAAACCAAAGGTTACAGGGATGTTATAGTTAAGTTTTCATTTTACATGGACAAAACCCTTGAAATTGAGCAATTATAGTTAGAGCTATCTCAAGTAACTAAAACTCGTACCATACGGTAACTACAACTCGCACCCTCGCCATGCACTGCTAATTCCCCACATATTACTTCACTCATGACATCTTCTATGACATAATTGATAATGTCACTGCAACATTTGCTGTAAAATTATTGATGAGAATGGTGTGCATGGCAGGGGTGCCAGTTATAGTTACCGTGGCAGTACCGTGGCAGTCCAGCAGCATGTTAAATTCTATCCCAAAGAAGAGGCACATGAACCGAGAGAGTAAACAACAGTGAAAGATAACTTAACAAACCCAACTATCAAAAGTAAGTGCATTCTACAGCAAATCTTAGAATACTGTTTGTCAGAATTTTCCTTGATCCTTGCTGTGGCAGAGATCACAAAGCACAGTCACAGACAGAAGTGATAGAATTCCTCAATATGCAGCACACTCAGCACTCAGTATGTAATGGAAAGGTGGGCAGCTAAGTTTTCTTGACGCTTTGGTTAGATGTGGATGACCAGCCAAGACTTATATCAAAGGAGCGGGTAAGGTTCAGTCCTCATACAATATAACCCAGTAATCAAAGTTGCAATTAAGATGGAATGTCTGGCTAGATCTGTAACAATTTGTACAAACACAATAGTTTTTTAATATGAATAAATGTAAAGTGAAAAAAGTGCACACATCCCAATATACAATAACCCGATATTGAATTGAAAATACAGCGATGTGAATTGAGTATATAATTTTACCAACCACTAAATTTATTGTGACTTCTAAAAACAATAAACACAAAATTAGCTCGATGCAGTTAATGTAAAATGGTGGTTGGAAAGGTTACCTGATAATGAACAACAGGCTGCAAAAGGGAGGATCACATCCTCCAACTAAAACACCTCTTTGTTTACACTTACAAGCCATTACTATTTGTGTCACTGGTGATTGTATCAACAAAAGCAGAAAAAGCAGCAGTAGCACAGTGGCAAACCAAACAGCAAAATTACAGTAATCATATAAAGGAAAACAGGAGTTCAGTGCGTGAAGATAAACTGGTCTCCTGGGTTAAGGTTAGGTGATGTTAGTCTATTAACCAAGAAAACCAGTGGTCTGAAGGCCCTAGAATCCTATGGTGAGAGGGTACTAGCCTTGATAGCGAAGTGGTGAAGACTGTAGAGAGAGTGTATAAGCATAGAGAACTCAAACTGGAAAATGCAGGTGATTCTTATTCCAGCTAGCTTTCATGCCACCTGCATGCTGGACATCTGAAATGAAAGCACAAGAGTTTAAGAACAACAATATTAAAGTAGGTGCAGGATGGGGATGTGTTCTCCTGGCAAGTTACATTGCAGGTTACCTGCACTTATACTTATAGTTCCTTGAGGCAGCCCTCTGACAGCCTTTGGTGAGGGGTAAAATGTTCTTCTATATGATCAGTCTGCACTACTAAATCCTTTGGACTGGCTGAGGGATTACATAAAGACAAGATCATCAGCAGTAGCAGGGCATGCATCATAGTTTCAGCAGGGCCCCTCCGCTTGTTTCAAAGTGAGTTGAAAATTAAAGCAATCAATTTTTTTGTACAAGAACCACAGGTCTGACTTTTAGAATTCATTGAAACAATGGAGGTTACCTTCTGTTTATATTCCCAAGTCCTGGAAGATGAGCTGAAGTCCACTACAAATCACAGTCTGCATGTTAAATTTAAAAGGTCCAACCAACAGGAGTTCAGCAGAGCTTCCCTCCTCAAACAGGTATCTGAGAAAAGCATTAAATACCCTCTTGCTGGAATGCATTGGGGAGGCCACTGCATACATGCATATGGCCATGGAAAATCTATACTGTCCTGTTCTGGCAGGAAACATAGTGTATTCACTACAGAAAATCCTGGAAAGATGAGCAGCATAGGAAGAAAAAGAGCAGTTGGGGATGACCTTGTTGTATTTGTGGACCACAGCCATTCTTCAACTTAGAATGCTAATCTCACAACTAAGTAGATATCAATGTTGATTTAAGGGGAAAACCAGCAACAGACAGGCGGCAAATGATTGCAAACTATCTTTTGTGCGCACTCGCTTTAATTTTAGTGGCATAATTTCAAGCATGCAAAGTAGTAAACACAAAGGGGCCATAATTACCCCAGGTCACTTGACTTAATTACATATGGGAGTCCAGTCATTCACTGCACCCCAAAACTTAGAATTGCTAAATACCTTCAGTTCTTGGACAAAGCGTACCATTGGCTTACCCCTCAAGACTAGATACCAACCTGGTATGTGTCCTTTGAGTGTGGCTTGTGTAATGAGTCCTCTGAGAAGTAGCACACATTTTTTTGTCTTTACCTCACCAGTGGAACACTCAAATCTGTTGGGCCATATTAGTGGGCTCCCATTTTTTTGCCTTTTCTTCTGCAAAAACCTATGCAAGGCCAAGCGCATGTGTCTGATCTACAATGTCATACACAGGAACAGAGCAGAAATTACTCTTTGTGTTCTCCATTCCGGAGTAAAGTCAGTGTATGTGTCCTGAGATGTGCAACTAGAGATGAAAGACCTGTGGCCAAGGGCAGTTCACATTGGTAACTGGTTATAATGCACGTAAATTACATTTGTAGACAATAAACTTTTGAATGAATGATTCCCTCCACAACTCTAGTGTCAACTTTATATTTGAGTAGAGACTAACTACTTAGAAGAGCTATGTGCATTTAAACAAAGGTGGTCTGAAGCTAAAGACATGAAACTGTCACTGGTGAAGGAATAGGGAAAATACTTGAGGACTGATGGAAGGTGTGATGAAAAATCGTGTCTTCTGCTTTACCTTAAAGAAAATAAAACTCTTCGTGAGAATTATTCATGAGAATATTCCTTACTTCAGCTCAAAGCTTAAGTCCAGCATCCAGTGTACTGCTATAAGGAGTTGTGCGCATCAATGATTAACGGAAGGCCAGGCAACCACTCCCCAGTTTGACCATGACCATGATCATGAAGCAAAGTGAGACATGTGGAGTAAGTGAAGAAATTGCCATGGAGAAATACTAAGAAAAACAGTGATGCCAATGCTCTCTCTCTCTCTCTCTCTCTCTCTCTCTCTCTCTCTCTCTCTCTCACTGTCTCTTTCTTACCCCTATTGGTGTCCCTGGCAGCATATATGCTGCAGCCAGACAGTGCCATATCACAGCTATTTCCTGCTGTATTACCAACTTTAGTGAGAGGACCTGTGAGCCTCTGCAATGGTGTTGTGTGACACCGTTTTCTCATGTTGTACTACTGATTTGATTGTGATGGAACATGGGTTTACACAATGCTGCTGTTCCACATTTTCCCCCTGCCACAGAACTAACTAGAGAGTTATGCACACGAGCCTCAGTAATGGTTCTGTGTTACACTATTTCCCCCTGTGTGGTACTGATTGAGAGAAAAGGGACCTGTAGGCTTCCATTGTCATATCATGACCCACACACTCAACCATAACCCAATATGTAAGGGTCCTGCCACAAGAGTCCAGCTGCTCACTTCCACATTCAGGGAGAAGAAGAATAAGATATCATCAGCACAACTGAAGCTATTATACAGGGCCTGCATGAGGCCACATGAATGAAATCTATGGGGCTGATTAACAGAAGAATTATGTGTACAGGAAGTAGAACTACAGGAGTTCTATTTTGCATACTCTTACATGCTTTTGTGACTCACGCATAAAATGTTCAACTCCTAAGTAGTGAAAGTGCAAAGAGAACACAGTCCTTTCTATTTGTTCAAATTATACATGACATTTTTTTGAATACTCCAATTCTATTCCCATTTTAGATGTTTTGGGGTAGTTTTCAGAGTCACGTAAGAGTATGTGAAAAAGTACCACAGGAGTATGACTTTATGTAATCCAGAATGCCTTTGTGGTAGGCCCCTGTGTGTTCCCCAACCTCTATGAATATGAGTAAATTAAACTGTGAGCACTGTCCTTATATAGAAACAAGACAGTCCACCTGGCTAAACATTCCCTTTCAAGTTACTGTATCTCCAGCCCTTGCTCAATGTATACCCTGACCATAGTACTGATACAAAATATCCACAGGCACATAACAAAGCATTTTTAATGCAGTTGAATTTCCATGGATTACTATGCATTTATGTAACACAAATAAGGTTTTATTTTTATTTTTTCAAAGAAACTGCATGGGTATTTTATTTATTGTAAGTGATATGTATGCCAAATGAAACTTGATATTCTATCCACCACGACACTCCAAGTAATCCTTGATGGTACACAACTTACCTCCCCATGAAGTCAAAGTCTAAACATTATATTCTTGAAGACTCAGTAGCATTTCAGCAGTAAATTGCTACTGTGAGTCCAGGGACAACAGAACATATCACATAGAAAACAAAATCATCAGCAGGGGCTGAGCCAAATCCCATTCCAAGGATATGTGATGTGGGATAACAAAACATTAACAACATAAGGTCACATTACATCAAATGTTGAAAGTAAAAATGCTAGCATGTAAGAACTTTAATCTGTTACTTTGAGTTTGAATATCAATAAAGTGTGTCAATAGAAGTGTAAGCAAGCATAAGAGGTGGGAAAAGGGGTGATATTTGAACAGCTCTACCTCAGATTCACATTACTTAGGGGCCGATTCCGATTCGGGCCGGAAATTTCTCCGACCGAGCCGGACCCGGAGAGATTTCCGACCGAATCGGACCCGTGCAGTCCGACCGAACGAGTACGATGCGTCCGTATGTTATCGGACACGAGTCGGTCGGACTCCCATTGAACTCAATGGGAGCCGGTCGTACAACGCGTACGCGGGCTCCCATTGCCTCAATGGGTGCGAGGCGGACAAGGGCGCCCCTACAGCGAGTACGCCGCGGAGCGCTCGCGGCGTACACGCACAGGTAGGGGGACCCATGGGTCCCCCTGTGTGCGCCTCGCACGGGTACGCGTACAGGGGTCCGACACGGACCCCAAAGTACGGCTCCGACAGCGAGTTCGAGTCGGACGGCGCGAGTCGGTCGGAGCGGTCGAGGTGCGCATCGTACTTACCCGGCCGGAAAACGTCTCCATTGCGCGGTGCGAATCGGGTCCGAGCGAGTCGGTCGGAGCGGTACGATCCGGGTACGAGTCGGTCGGAGCGGTCGGGTCGCCCGGACGAGTCGGTCGGCGACTCGCATCGTACTCGCTCGGCCGGACCACGCGTACGGTTCGGTCGGGAAACAGGCTTTCGCATGGCTTTTTTCCCGACCGAATGGTATTGGGTGCGCCTCCGACCGAGATCGGAATCGGCCCCTTAATGTCTGAGATTGCCAGATTACCTTTTGCAGTTTAAAAATCTTGATCTTGAAAATGGTTCAGAACTACTCAAATCAAAACGAATGTTTTCCAAAACCTGGAACAAGATGAAAGCTCAAGGCCAGTCTATATCCAATGCACAATAGTATTCTCTCAACAGTACCCTTTGGAAGAACAGAATTAGCAGTGCGCCTTGGTATCCAGTTTAAGAAATTGAGTTATCAGGCATAGTACTGGTGCAAAATTCTTCTTTCACTAAAATATCAAGACCTGATCATTTAGTATTTTAACTCTAGCCCTACATTATTAGGGAGGAATGTGAGATGATACACTTGGGTGACTGTCACATCAAATAACCCAGAGGCCATTTGACAGAATACTCTTAATAAGCAGCCCCTGGATGGCAACTCCTCTGCAGCATACTCCAACAGGAATATGGATTACTTTACTGACTGTTACAGTATCAGCAGCACTGAGGAGAATAAATGTGTTTGTCCACTTGAGAAGAGGTGTCTGCAGAGACACCTCTTGCACTGTCTTTAACACTATCAGCAAAAAAGCATGACTCATTCCAAAGCAATCATTTATATTTTTAATTGTGCTATGCCATTACAATCTCGAGTGCAAAATATAAGAAAAGTTGCAGTTTAAAGATTTAAGATTTAATTAGGGGTGGACGGTAAATTCCGCTTTGCGGGTGAAGTTCTCAAAGTTTTTCCCAAATCTGCTTTACGCTTGTAACATGGCGTTCCAGCAAAACTCCGCCAACCGCAGAGTGGTGGAGTTTTTCTCCCACGCAGCTTCCCAACAGTAAGTTGGTGAATGAGAATGGCCGTCCCTTATCACGATTTTCGTGCGCTAGGATAGCACCTGGTGAGATTTTCTCAACGCAGGCGGTGGTGGGCGGTCTCGGATGGTCACGACCGTTCGCGAATGTTCGCGGTGAAAAAGCTGCAGCTCGAGTAGAAAATCTATCCGAGCTGCAGCAAATCAATGCCCTCTGATGCACCACATGGTGCCATTCGTGCTGATTTTACAGCGCGGAGCAAGCTCCCGGTGCTAAAAATCAGCATGACATGCCAGTTCCACCCACTCGCAGAACTCTGTGGATTCTCGCTGAGTTTTCCTGTAACTCCGCTGAATTCCATGGAGTGAAACTCCATGAGTTCCACCACCCCTAGTTTTAATAGTACCATTATTAATCATGATATTTTCACTGGACAGTGTTTAGTTTTTCCAATAGAAAAAAATGATGGTGGCGATGAACCCCAAAAGTCAACTTTATTTCTACTGGTAAACAAAAAGAATGCATCAAATAACACACACTATTATTTATCACAACAATTATTCTAAAGTACTGCACTATTTCCCTCCAGGTAATCCTTTATTTTGAGGCTGTTCCAGTTCCATTTGACGTGCCATTGGATCTGAACCTATTTCGTAAAACTTTGCATCAACCAAGTTGGAATTATCTGAAACAAATTACAAAGCAACTACAAAATAAACATCCAGGTAAATTGTCTGACTACTGAAGCTAAGGAAAGCAAATTATGTACTTATAAACACATACTTCTCAATTTTTTGATGCAGAATCTGGTATAAATAATGTTCCTATATAAAACAGTGAGTATGTTGACGTATGAGACGTTCATGATGCTGCATGGAATTTGGTGGAATATTAGAAGTGAAATTAATTTAATGCTGAACACCTTTTGGACAGGAAGTCAAAATATTTCTATATATCTTCAAACTCAAATCCAAATACTTTACCGCTGCTTAATACAAAGGGTAATGATTTTGCCTTCTGCTTTCCACTGCATGAGTCCTACAAAAGGATTTCTTGTATGTTCTATCAACAGCCCTATTGTGTGTAATTATGAAAATATTAAAGTCACAAATGCAGCCACAGTGCTTTCCAATAATATTAGAGCTTTTATTTTAAACTTAATGAGATTTGCGATATTAGTGGCTGTCTGATGATATATATTTAATACCTTTGTCAGAGTTAGATATATTAGTATTTAAGAATCCAATAATTAATGAAAGAGAAGAACTGTTTGATTTGCAGAAGGACATTAAAATTTACATATGTGGACCATGGTGATTGTTACATGAATCATCATCAGCTTTATTTCGATTTAGGATAATAAACCATAAAAGCAAAAACATCATGCATATGCAATAAAATACCATCAAGTTAAGAAAATTGTCATTAGGGGCCAAAGCTGATGCTAAAATGCACCAATAACACAACAAAACTCATGAAGGTTAAGAGATCATAAATATAAACTGCATTCAAAATATGAAAAACACATGCCCAGAAATAGGAAAAAGCAAAAACGGGGAGCAGTAGGTACGCTATGCAGAGTCCAATTAAAACATCAGGGATCACATATGCTGTAATGCATGTTTAAGGAATGAAGGAACTCCAAAACTAACTTAAAGATTTGTGAGAAACTGCAAATATAGAAGAGCCAGGATGTGTTGGGAGATTAAGGTACCTCTCAACAGGGAGAACACACACTCCCTAGTGTAAGGATTATAAAACCCACAGAAAAAAGTTAAATGGGCAAGGGTTTGCAGAGATCACTCATCACAGGGACAGATCAGGATTTCTTTTGATTTAAACAGGTCCAAAGGGAAGGAAAGTTGACACCTGATCAGACCCAGCCTGAACCTAGTGAGAAGAGCCCTATCCCTGGCACCGGGTACCATAACCAAATGTAGTTCCATGCCCAAGGTTTTTTGCACAGACACATACTCTTTGTTTGTGGGTACCTGCAATTCACAGATCTCCCTTTCCTTGACCAGTAGTTCCTTAAAAGCATCTTTGAACCAGGTGAAACCATCTTTCAACCCTGTGCAAGGCTTATGACACGTGTCCCTCACATATCTTAGCCACAGGATACGAAGGCCCATGTCCCAGCCAAGGCAGCCCAGAATGATGTCTCTATTCAATGAGGTCTCCTGGTTTTTGCCAAATAGGGCACCATAACATCAGGAGAGCCACCTTAGTGGAATCTTCGACAAATGGCAGGCCCAGTTCTTCATCATGAATGGCATAGCTAGATGACCATGGGGACATGCCAAGTAGGTGCCTACAAATCCTGTTCTCCTCAGCTTGGAGGCCCTTGGTGACTTTGCACCCCCACAAACCAGCATCATAGGTGAGGGCCGGGGCACAATTCTTAGTGCAGATCTCAACATTGGCTTGCTGTCCATTGTAGACATTAGGCTAAATAGAAAACCAGCGGAATTGCAGCACTTCAGACACCTTTGTTTCGAACAGGGTCCCCAGGACTCATGCAAATCAAAAGTAACACCCAAATTGGGGAACTCATGGGTTAGACCCAGGGAAGTACCCTGAATTACAAAACAGCAAGATTTCACTTTCTTCTGCCCATATGGCATCACAAACGTTTTAGACTGATTCATACGAAACCTCAAGCTGCTCATAAAATTGGCAAAGGTATTCAATAATGCCTGGATGCCATTTGGTGTTCGGGACATTAAAACAGCATCATCAGTACATAAAAGGACAGGGACATGTTTTCCCTTAATAGATTGTGGGTCCCCACCCATAGCCGTCAGTGCTGCCTCCAGCCCATTAATATATAAAAGAAACAGAATGGAGTCAAGTACCCCCTCATGCCGCACCCCATGTCCAATCCCAAAACTTTCTGCCCAAATCTAACACAAGCACTGAGATCATGGTTAAGGGCACCTAGTAAAGCCCCAAACCTGAATCAAGCCCCAGGGAGAAGAGAACCTCTCAAAGTTTGGACCACACAACGCTATCAAAGGCGCATGCAAGGTCCATAAAAGCAAGATGCAGGGGGTCATCATTTTATTTTTTTTATTTTATTTATTGAGTTTTCTAACTGTACAGAACATCAATACAGATTGCATTTCAGCCAATACAATGCGTAATCTTTCAATTAGCACTTTTATACAGAAACAAAATATGAGACAGGGGAGGAAGAGTGTGGGTGGAAAGGGAGGGAGTGAGTAAGAAGGGAGGAGAATAAGGAAGGAAGTGAAAGGTAACCAAAAGAGTAACCAATAACATTGCCAGTCACAGAAAAACACCACTTACTAGACTAAGTCTGGGTGAGCAAATCTATTTAGACCAGTTGGTTAGGGAGTCTGTCAGGCTTAGTGGGGCTTACAGGCAAGATGTCACTATGTAAGGAAGACGTAAGCATGGATGCAGACTATGGAGGGCTGTTGTGGCATAGTGTATCCTGGGGTGAACAAGTGACCTAAGATAGCTTGTCATTGGGCTCCAAATGTCCTTGGAGTGTGAGCGGACTGACATGAACTCCCAGTACGCGTCCAGCAGTTTTGCCAGAGGGTGGCATCATGTATTTTTACACACTTATAGAAATGGGGCTTCGTAAGTGATGTCGCTGTGAAAAAGAGGAGAAAAACCACAAGTGTTTTAATATTGCCCTCACCGACAGAAATCTGTGGCAAGCTTCATCATAAGGCTGCTGACACACCTCCACGCAAGTCAACGCTGGAGGTGCAGCAATAGGGATGGGAAGACAAAACAAAACACTAAAAGACACTGTGCGGGATCAAGTGAAAAGTGCAGAACAAAGTTAAAAATAGACCCGCTGGATCTCCGAAACAAACCCTTTAATGATGGACTCCCTGGTCTGATTAAAAGGTCATTCCAAGACCAATAGTTGGTGGCATGGTGGGTATCAATGAGCCACCTACCCCTCCAATCTGCAAAATGTCGACATGTTTCGGCCGGCTCTCATGAAATCTTCAGCTTTCATCAGGACTAAGACAGATCCCTTACAAACTATCCCTACCTCCTTACTTGTGGAGTAGAGCGTGGTCACACTCTGTGTAAATGCTCAGGTCTAGTGGTAGAGTAACTTCTCCCAGTGAGTAACCTGTAAACAATGAGAGAGGTACATACATGAACAGACTAGATTAAGTATACACGGTGTTTGAGAGTAATAAAAACATACAGACAAAAGTGAAAAAATATGGTTATATCCCTCTAGTTCAAAGGTGCGACCCGATGGATTCTATAGTTAAGAGTAGGCACCACACAACCATGTGCAGGGCCCAATATCCCATGGGAACGTGTATATGGCGCTCTTCTAGTGCATAAACATGCTTAAAAATGCAGGGTCATCACTACTCGGTGGGTCGACTCAAACAATTACTCAGAGTGTCTTACCGAGTCTAATTGAAAACAGTACTTGAACTGGCGGGGGAGCAAGGACAGCTCCCTATAGTCACAATCTATAGTTGTGGAAATATAAAAAGGGAGAGAGAAAGAGATGATCGTACTTATTAATTAGTAACACTTGAAATCAGCATACCGGAGTACTTGCATCCGGTAGAGACATGCGACCGGAAGAGACTCCGATCGGAAAGTGGGAGAGTGGTGTACCAACCACTCTCCTTCGTAAGGAACGTGCCACGTAGGCCCTATCCCCGAAAAATAGCCGGACTACCCCCAGAGCCCCCAGACTTACTGCATCAAGGTGAGGTGTTGCCAAAACCCGTTGTCTCTCCCAGTGCCGTGCAGCTACATTGAGATTAACGGCGGGGGGAGACGCAGCCCAATAGTGCAATGAGGGTCTTGCTATCTGGGGCATGACCTGTAGTGCTAGCATTGTTCCTAAACACCATTACCCAGAAGTCATGGATCTCAAAGCATTCCCATGCCAAATGCAGAAAGCCTGCGCGCAGTGCATGCATTGCAGGTCCTCCACTAGCCCCAGTCTCTGTAAACATGCAGGTGTATGATATATTATGTGTAAGAATTTGAAGGGAATCAACCTCAACCTGTACTTCGGAGACAGGGCCCTAGATTGAGTGTAACAGAACGACCACTGTTCCCCCTGATTTCCATATTGAGGTCATCTGACCAAAGCTGTCAATAACAAGCAACCCTAAGTGGCACGGTTTGCTGCATACCAGTGTAAATGCATGTAATCATTCTTCGTGGTGAGGGGTTAGTGAGCTGTGAACACAGGGGGAGCAAGCAGGTACGTGTCATGAAGGTTGCGCATAGGTGCTTGGAGCTGATGATAAGACATGGCATTTAGAATGGGCACCAAAGTATCTTGGAAAATGTGTTGATAGGTGACGAAGGTGTTATTGGGATATATCATCCCAAAGGAGGTAAACTTTAGCCGGTGGAGGCACACTCACATTCCAGCCTCCAGTGCTGCAGGGATCAATGGATGTCCCAGGATGGGAATGGATGGGGCATGCAGATGGGGCAGGCAAGGTCTTTTCCGCAGCTCATTCCACGCCCAGGTCGTGCAAGCCACCGTATCTACCTGTCGCTGAGGTAGAGCATGGTCTGTGGTGGCACGGAGCCATGTGGTCCACCTCAGGGGGCCACATGGGGATGGACCTGAATTGGGTGCAACCAGAAATGCGCAAAGTGTGCCTGCACACTGAGAAAATAGTGGTCCTTATCTGGTGCACCTAGGCTGCCCTGCTCAAAAGGAAGTGAGAGAATTTCCCAAGACATGTGGGGCTGTCCACCAGCCCAGGCTAATGAAACTAAATGAGACCGGAGCTGCCTGCAGAAGCAGGTCATAAGAGGAAGGGGCAAATAAATAAAAAGATAAATGAACTTGAGGAGAATCACCATTTAACTATTGCCAATCTGCAGGGACAGCAGGAGTTTCGACCATGTAAGCACTCGATCTTCAAGCCACGACATCAGTCGCCCATATTTATCTTGCCATAGCTCCTCTGTGTTCCTGTTAAGCCAGATCCCCAAGTATCAAACTGTATCAGTGGCCCACATTAGGGGGAAGGTAGGAACAAAAATTTGCATAGCATCAGTGAGCGGAAATAATATGGACTTCGCCCAGTTGATGGTGATGCCTGCTATCCTGCCAAATCGTACAAACTCCAGAAGGAACCAGTCTAAGGGGCCGATTCCGATCTCGGCCGGTAGGGCTCCGAATCGGATTCGGCATTACCGGATCCGATTCGGAGCCCTATTTCCCGACCGAATCGTACGTGCGTCCGGGCGAGCGAGTACGATGCGTGCGCTCGCGAAATCTCCGACCGACTCGTTCGCAGGACCCGACCGCTCCGACCGACTCGCACGGGGACGACTCGCACCGCGCAATGGAGACGTTCCCCGGCCGGGTAAGTACGATGCGCATCGCGACCGCTCCGACCGACTCGCGCAGTCCGGCTCCAAGGAGCTGTCGGAGCCGCACTTTGGGGGTCCGTGTCGGACACCCCTGTACGCGTAGCCGCGCGAGTCACACACAGAGGGGACACATGGGTCCCCCCTACACGTGCATGTACGGCGCGACCCGCATCGAGGCACACACGCTGTAGGGGGCGCCCTTGTTCGCGTCGTGCCCATTGAGTCAATGGGAGCCCGTGTACGCGTCGTACGACTGGCTCCCATTGACTTCAATGGGAGTCCGACCGAATCGAGTCCAATAGCATACGTGCGCATCGTACTCGTTCGGTCGGACTGCTAGGGTCCGATTCGGTCGGAAATCTCTCCGAGTCCGGCTCGGTCGGAGAGATTTCCGGCCCGAATCGGAATCGGCTCCTAAGTTGTCGGATGGAGTCCATGGGGCCGATTCCGATCTCGGCCGGTAGGGCTCCGAATCGGATTCGGCATTACCGGATCCGATTCGGAGCCCTATTTCCCGACCGAATCGTACGTGCATCCGGGCGAGCGAGTACGATGAGTGCGCTCGCGAAATCTCCGACCGACTCGTTCGCAGGACCCGACCGCTCCGACCGACTCGCACGGGGACGACTCGCACCGCGCAATGGAGACGTTCCCTGGCCGGGTAAGTACGATGCGCATCGCGACCGCTCTGACCGACTCGCGCAGTCCGGCTCCAAGGAGCTGTCGGAGCCGCACTTTGGGGGTCCGTGTCGGACCCCCCTGTACGCATAGCCGCGCGAGTCGCACACAGGGGGGACACATGGGTCCCCCCTACACGTGCATGTACGGCGCGACCCACATCGAGGCGCACACGCTGTAGGGGGCGCCCTTGTTCGCGTCGTGCCCATTGAGTCAATGGGAGCCCGTGTACGCGTCGTACGACTGGCTCCCATTGACTTCAATGGGAGTCCGACCGAATCGAGTCCGATAGCATATGTGCGCATCGTACTCGTTCGGTCGGACTGCTAGGGTCCGATTCGGTCGGAAATCTCTCCGAGTCCGGCTCGGTCGGAGAGATTTCCGGCCCGAATCGTAATCGGCCCCCATATATATAAAGTGATGACATCCGCGTAAATGGAAACAAGGACCTGCCTGGGCTTGAAGGCAAGGCCCCGGTGCAAATAGTACTGTCGCAACTGGGCTGCTAGCAGCTCCATCACAATAGCAAAGAGAATGGGCGATAGCGGACATCCTTGATGCATGCCATGAGTGACTGGAAAGGGGGTAGAAATCGTACCAGTGATCCTTAGGCATGCAAGAGGCAACGTGTATAGTAGGCAAATTAAACAAATGCATTTTCAACCCAAACCATGGTGTTCAAGAAGATAAAAAAAGATAGGGCTATTCAAGTGAATCGAAGGCCTTGGAGCTGTCAAGGAATGCAGCAGCAGCCTCCAGGTTTGGGTCTAGTGTGTGAAGAATGGCCAAAAAGGTATGGAGGTTGTGGGCTGTGGACCCACCAGGGACAAATCGGGAATCAGTATTGATCCGGACAGATCATGTGAGGAAGGAGAGGCAGTAGTAGCGAGGCATTACGTTTTGTCAGGATCTTATTGTCAATATTTATCATAGAAAGTGATCTATAAGACTCACACTGTTGAATGTCTTTTTTGGGTTTTAAGATGGATACGATAAGAGTCTCTCGTAGGGAAGGAGGGAGAATACCAGTAAGCACCATTTCCTCATACATATCAAGGAGATGGGGACCAGTAGGGACTCAGATTTGTTCTAAAAGGCCACCATGAGGCTGTTAAGGCCAGGGGCCTTGTCTACAGGCATTCCAGCAAACACCTGATTAATCTCCTCTACCGTGAAGGGTTCATTTAAAAAGAGGTGATGACCCTCCTCTAATCAGAGGAGCGGTACAGAGTCTAAATAGGGGGCCAAGTCGAGGTGAGGTTTGAGAGGTGGAGTACAAACAGAATAGAAATCAACCATGGTGCGTTGGACGGCCTCATTTCCCATCTGTGTGTTTTGGTGGTCGTCCAATAAGTAGGGGTGGGCGGAGCTCACAGACAGCGGAATTGCTGAAAAACTCTGCGATATTCAAAGGAGTTCCACGAGCGGGCGGAGTCACACAATGTAATTTATTCTAGGCCTCCTCACATCCTGATTACTGTTTGTGTCAGAAGCAAAACAAGTCACAGTACTGGGGTAAACTGTTGATAGTTGGAAATGGGAAGGGTGCAGAACATGGGAAAATGGAGGTAGGGGGTCGATTAATGGCAGCAGCTAAGAGAGGGCCGCAGGGAGGGCGGCTGCACAGGGCCGCACTGACCGGTAGCTCTTGCTGTGCTTGGGTGGCGTTCCTTCACTGTTCCTGCTCAGTCCAGCCTTGCTCTCGGTTACAGTGGTGCTCTGGCCTGCCTCTCTCTGCTTCAGTGGGAGCTCTATCCCGGGCACGTACCTCCCCCTCACGCTGGTGGAGCTCATAGTGTTGCAGAATGATGACGTTCTCTCCTGTCCTCTCTCTACCCTCCTTGGTAAAGGCACTGCTGTATCCCAATGCTCGATGGCCATGCCTCTCTCTGCTTCAGTGGGAACTCTATACTGGGTGTGTACCACCCTGTGCTCGCTGGTGGAGCTCATAGTGTTGCAGAATGATGACGCTCTCTCCTGTCCTCTTGCTGCCCTCCTTGGTAAAAGCACTGCTGTATCCCAGTGCTCGATGGACATGGACAACAGCATCAAAATTGGGGGTGAGTGCCAGTAAACTCCACCACAAGGCAGAGGCAGTGTTTTTGCCAAACTCAGCACTCCAAGTGGAGCGCCGAGTTGCAAAAGTTTACCTCACACCCCTACTAATAAGTCAACTACGTAGTCACTCGCTCAGGGTCTGCACAGCAGAGAGGCCGAGGATTTTCCTGCTCTTTCCCCTCATCATAATGTCTGATGAGTAGGCCCCTTCTTACAAGTGTCAAAATATTGGAGTTCTAGAGTCTGAGTATCCAATTCCAGGTGGGATAGTCACCCGGATTGTCTTTAACACCCCAGACTGTTTGACACTGCAGATCCCATGAATGTCCACTTTGAAGGCCTCCTAGAGGGTAGACGGGGAGTCCACCAACTATGGATTCAGGGTGAAGTATTCCATAATTGCTTCCTGGACCTCATGGCAGAACACCTGGTCCCATAAAGCCTAAGGAGGAAGCTGCCAAGAAAAAGCACGATGGACAGCATCAGGTGGGCACATCTCCAGGAGCATAGGGGAGTGATCAGACAACATTCAAACAAGATGTCGGACATCAAAGGTGACAAGCCAAAAATCTATTCTGGATCAAGTGTTGTGTGTAGAAGTAATGCAAGTTCCTTCCGTGCTATGTAAATTATGAGCGCGGCAAACGCCCATCAGGTTATTGTCCTTTATGATCGCATGGAGCTGTGCAGCGAACTGTCGGTGTGGGTGGCGTGTTGCACTGGATCTGTCGTCTTTGGAGTCTAATACTACATTAAAGTGCCCTCCCCACAATTCCAATCCCGGTCCCATAGTGCCCACCAGTCTCCAGACCTCTGCAAAGAAGGCAGGGCTGTCTGTGTTAGGGCCGTACACCGATACAAGTAGAAGCGGTTGGCCCTGTAAGATCCCGGCCAGTATAACGTACCGGCCCTGTGGGTTGCAGAGCGCAGAAAGCATGTACCTTTGTAAGCCTCTGTGAAGAACTATGGCCATTCCCTTTGCATAATTTGATTAGCATGCCACATTCTTTTCATCCAGCCAATGCGCCCTCACAACTGTCAGAGTCGAGTTCCTTCAAGAAGCATATGTCAATATTATGGCGCTGCAAATAAGAAAGGACTTGTTCTTCCTTACGTCTGACATTCATGCCCCTAATATTCCAAGTCAAACATTTAATGGATGCCATCAAGAGACATAGAGAGTGCAACAGATAGACCAGTATGGGCAGGTGCTAAGCAATGTAGAGGGAATCAAATGCACTGTTGAGTGGCAAAACAGGAAAAAAACTAAACAAACACCGAACAGTGTCATGGCAGTGTCCTAAAACCACCTCTCACTTTGGCCCCCCAATCAAACCAAATATGACTATCCCTCCCACCCAACAATCCCAAATTTACAATCTGGAACATCTTGAAGTGACTCATCCCATGGGGGACGAGGAAGCAGCCCAACACTCTCCCATCACAGAAAGCGCCAGGTGGCTGGAAGAAAGAGTAGGAGCAGACATGGGCGAGCGCATCTAGGTGGAGATAACAGTTATTGGTTTTGGCCCTCTGGTATAGGGCTGTATGGTTAAACAACCATTCAGCAGGCTGATTGCTTGGGAAGTCACTTGGGCCCAGATGGTTACAAGGTTCTCATTTCTCAGTACCAAGGGGATTCAAGGTATTCAGTCATTGTTGCTGAGCTGGTCATGGCCTGAGTACGCAGACAAAGGTGGAGTGTGTTTCACAGCAGCCGGCAGGCCCCTGGCAAATTTGGCTGCTGCCTGCAGGTCTGTAAAAACATGTATTTTGCCCAGATATTGTATGCAAAGTTTGGCAGGATGTATCAAGTAATATTTGCCATCCATTTTTTGGAGTGTGCATTTCACTGGAAGGAAGTCCTGTCGGGCAGACTGAACGGCCATGGTGAAGTCCGGAAAAAGGGAGATCTCGCTCCTCTGGAAATGGAGCAGGTGACTTCCTCTAGCAATGTGAAGCACAGTGTCCCTGTCTTGATAATTCAGGAGCCTTGCTATAATAAGCCTGGCAATAGCACCCGGCAGAGGATGCAGTCCCAATGATCTATGCACCCTCTCAACAACCAGCATGGGGGACAATGCTTCTCCGAAGAGTGTATGTAACAGGTTTTCCACATAATCTTCCATGTGGCGCATGGCATTTGAATCTGATACACTCAGAATATGCAGATTATTGCACTGGGACCACACCTCTAAATCTCAATTTTTATTCCGGATGACTGCAAGATCTTTCTCCATCTGGAGTAGGCGCTCCCCCATCGAGGAGTGCGAGTCTTCCACCTCAGAGGTATGATGTTCACGTTGGTCCAGCCATTCCTCGTGCCAATCCACTTTTTCTTTCAGATGGTGAAAACGATCTGCCACGTTTCAATTTTGGAGTCAATGATGTGCAGACTTTGCTTGAGGTCCATACACCTGGAGAGGATATCTGACTCCGGGGTCAAGTATCCCATAGACTAGTAGCCCTGTGCGGATTCCTCCTGCGAAGACTCCTTGCTCCGAGTCTTCTTACGTGGCTCAAATGGCAGCTTGGACTGCCTAATAGCAGCAGTCACACTGCGAGCCCTGGGGCGAAGGGGTGATAAGCAGATAATCCAGGGGGAACAAGGTCAAGTAATCGTGACGACTTTCCTCCTGACCACTTCCCAACCAGGAGCACCACCGCTATTGGTACCTCTAAATCGTCCACAGGATGTTTGGGAGAGAATTGCAATCTATATGGACCAATCTGTGGTGCTGTTCAGGTGATATGATCTGCAGGATTGGGACCAGCTACCCGGGCAGTGGGGCAATATTTCCTATCACTCACAGGGCTGCCATCGTTGAGTCCTGCCTCACCCCTGGAAGCTCACCATGGGGGGAATGAGCAGACAGGTGACAGCCCAAAGGATCTAGTGCCCAAGGGTGGGGGCAGCCGAGTACTCCAGTCCACACCACAGCCAACCGTGGGCCGTCAGCACTGTGTATCTAGTCCACCAGCGAACCTCACTATGGCAAATGTGCCCAGTTGACACTAGCACAGCATCCACAGAGGCTCCCCAGGGCACCTCACAGCCTTAAAACATACATGACCACCCGGCAGGCAGTGCCACCTTGAGATGTGGACCAGCCGAGGGGGGGGAGATCAGCCCCGGGGCCAAACTAGTGCAACAGGCCCCACCCCAGGGGGTGGCACAAGCAGGCCCTTGGCAGGATTGATTGTGGGAAAGATGGTGTGGGGTGCAGTCTCTGAATTCTACATGGCCGCCAGCCTGGGGGATGGGCCGGCCACAGAGTTCAGCAGGCCACAGATTGTTCAGGCCTCTAAGGGCCTCGACCGGCGCTCGCACAGCCCAGG
This sequence comes from Calotriton arnoldi, assembly GCA_963921515.1. Lineage (NCBI taxonomy): Eukaryota > Metazoa > Chordata > Amphibia > Caudata > Salamandridae > Calotriton > Calotriton arnoldi. The sequence continues at coordinate 174,696 of CAWUFW010016991.1, forward strand.
ACACCGGCTCCACATGATCCCCATCAGCTCCAGGGGGCCATATGGTGCATGGCACAAGGTGCATGGAGGTGAGTGAGGGCACTACATGTGCCCCCAGGGCGACTTTGCAGTGGCCCACGTGGGACGGGGCACTGTTTGGGGCCCCCGATATCCCTTTCCGACAGCCTGTACTTGGCGGTGTTCCCACCATGAACAGGCTGTGGGAAAGGGACATCCAAATCCTGATGGTGTTGCCAGGCTCAGCAATGTTGCCATTAAGGGCCGTGACTCCTACCACTGCCCCGTTGGGATCTGAGATCCTGGCAGAGGCAGTGTGTGGACTCCGTCCGTATAGGGTCCGACCGCCAGCATCATAATGCAGAAGTCATACGGAAGGGCTGTCGGTCGGTCGGACCGCCAATGACAGTCTGTTGGTGGCTGTCTAACTGACATCGTAATCAGGCCCATAATGTTTGAAAGGATAATTAAGTTAAAAACGATTGTATATACATCAAAAATAATGACAAGTATGTGAATATTTAATTCATTGTATATTAGTATAAAGAAATGAAGACTGAAGCAAATCAAAATGAATAATAAAACAAATCCTCAACACCTGATTTACAGACAACTACAATGTCCAGAATGCAGTATGGTTAGCACAAAATGTCAGTTAAAGTCAATTACATCTCATCAGCTATTGTTTTAATTATATACATAACCAATCCATAGTGTTCCTAGTCAGTGAGATGGCAAAAGTTAATTAAATTGCACACATGAAAATGAGAGTACTGCAGTTTGATTGTATTGAGACCAAAATACCACACTATTGATGCACAATGGTGGGGTCAGATCAGAGCCTGATGGATCTGATTTCCAGTGGTGAAGAATAACCAGAAATTGGTTTTACCTGAATCTGTATCTCACTATATAATTGCAACTTATCACTGCAACCAACAGGGAGCACCTACGGGTCACCACTGCATATATTATACCACAATGCTCCCAGCACTCTCCCGGGCAGGGAACTACAGTGTCCATGGGGTGTCCTCCTCGGGACACTGTGTTGTATCTTGCCCCGATTGTTGGGGTCCCCAGGGAGGATACCACCATGGGGAGAGAGATGCAAGGCCCCTCCCCTTGTAGTAATTATAAGGCCCCGGGGATGGGGTCCCCATGCCCTAGGCAGCAGCAGCATTCCTTCCACCACAGCAGACCAAAAGTGGTTTGGGGAGAGTGGCAGCATGCTTCCTCCCCTTAAACATACCTTTGACCTCAGGGGATGGGGTCTCCAGGGCTCTGTAAGACTTGGGGATGGCCCCCCTTCCCAAAGAAAAGAAAATATTTCTAATTAAAAAGCTGATGTGCTTTTCATAAAAAAAACTGCGCTTCTGCAGGAGTCACACGCGATTCAAACAGTTTGCTACTTCACTTACATTAGGCTTACATTAGGCCCCGGGAGATTGGGTCCCCTGGGCCCTGTGTAGCTCATGGAGGGGGGCCCCCACACACGACCCCTCCCCAAAAATAAAAATGATAAGACCCCCAGGCAGTGCCCAACCCCATGGGTCTATTTTGTTTATAAATACAACGCCGACAGCGGTTTAATTTTTGTTTAAAAAAAAAGCTGCAATCCCGCAGGACTCCTGCAAGATTGAAGCTTTTTAAAAAAAAAAAATGTTTATTTTGGCCTGCGCAGCCCTCTGGGAAACCCCCACAGGGCCTGGGGGGACTAAATCCTTGGGCCCGATTCACAGAAGTAGTCTGAGACGAAAGTCTAACTTTACGACTTTTGGTATTCACAAAGGGCATTTACGAGTAGTAAAGTTAGACTTTTGGTCTAAATTTAGACCAAAAGTCTAACTTTGCTACTACTAAAGTTAGACTTTTGGTCTAAGGTTAGACCAAAAGTCTAACTTAGACCAAAAGTCTAACTTTAGTAGTAGTAAAGTTAGACTTTTGGTCTAAGTTAGACTTTTGGCCGAAACCTAGACTAAAAGTCTAACTTTAGAAGTAGTAAAATTAGACTTTTGGTCTAAGTTAGACTTTTGGTCTAAACTTAGACCAAAAGTCTGACTTTACTACTCGTAAATGCCCTTTGTGAATACCAAAAGTCGTAAAGTTAGATTTCCGTCTCAGATTATTTCTGTGAATCGGGCCCTTGAGTCCTGTAATGGTTGCCTGGGTAATATATATATATATTTACCTATACCTTTGACGCCCATCCAGCTTATGGCACGTGGCACCACTCCACAAGTCTCAGGGAGGATCTGGGGACTGGGGCCAGTGTATTTTTTGGGGCGGGAGCGTGTTTTGGGCCCCCATCCCCAAAGATCTGCTCTGGGTACCCCATCCCTTGAAGATTGATCACAGTGTCCCCGGGCACTGTGGTTCCCTGCCTGGGTGAGTACAGGCAGGAAACAGGGTGTTTAGACAAAATATTGCATGAAAAAGATCGTGATACAAAGGTCAACATCCGCGGGCTCGTCAGCGTCGTTCAGAATGCTGCTGTCTCGGCGGAAGCTGTCCGACCAACCGCCGAATTACGATGCATGCTGAATGCAGTCCGATCAACTGCAGGAAGACGGCCAACTCCAACAGCCTTTCTCCAACCACTTAGATGGTGGTCGGAGAAAAGCACAGCCATAGCTGTACATGGAGTTCTGACCACCTTCCAGACTACAATGTGTATTTACGACGAGCTGACCATGGAGGTCCAACCGGCTGTCTTGACTCATCGGAAACTAAGGATTTGGGGTGCATAATCACCTGAACCAGCTTCTCCCCGACAGTCTCTGGTATGAATCCCTTTCTCCAGGTCCACCCTACACAGCGGAAGCTGAACACCGAAGACTAAGACCCTTTGGGCGCCGGAATGAAGGTAAGCCAGTAGGTGGTATGTATCCCCATTGAGTAGTCTGTGCACAATGTGCCACACTGCAGGAATACGGTACATGCAGCAAAAGGCATATCCCCACGTGTCATGCATGTGTGTACATATCACATGTTTCCTGTGAGTTTATATGCACTTGCAGCGACATATTCAGGAATATGTGCACCACCGTAGATGAGACCACTGTGGAAACTTTAGCAGCCTCAGCGATCGGATTCAGATTGCGGCAGTTGGACAGTCGTTCCGACCGCCATCGTAATGAGGCCCAAAATATCATGTCAAGAATATTAAAGGTAAGAATATCATTTTAAGTGTTGTTTATAGTATTGTTATAAAAAGAATCCATTGGGAAAATATTGTTGTATGCAATATCATTTGTAAGAGTTATTTGTATGTATTTTATTGTAGCGTGTTTCAGTTTTTATGTTTCTTTTCTTTATTTGTGTGTTTAGTAGGATCATTTATTGAATACATTTTTGAAATTTTTATTTTTTGTTGCAGTAATGTGCAAAAATAATGTATATATAGTTTTGTTAGTAACGGGATGTTAGGTTTTTTAGGGATAATGGTGAGATTTTTAAAAAGTTAATATTTTAATTTAAATGCAATGTTAATTATTTTGATGATATATGCAAATTAATATTGTTAAGTTTATGCATTTATTTTGTTACATTAAGAATTGTTGTGAATAACATTTTATAATTATTTTGAATGTATGGATAGATTCAAAAAATGTAAAAAAATAAATGTAAATATTAAAATATTTATTAAAATATTAGAAACATTAGTAAAATACAAAATATAGCAAAACTAAATTTAGTAATGTAAAATATTTGTAAATGTATATTGATAACACTTTTTATATTTTTTAACATTTGTAAATATTTTTAATGATTTTTTTCAATGTTGAAAAATATAATTGTAAATAAATTGTCTGATTTTTTAAACATTTTGTATATTTGGGAAACAGCCTTTACATCGTGACTCGAACCATGCTGTGCCTTAACAACATGGTCTAGACCACAAATGTATCGTTACAATGTATTCCTCTACCACGCAAGTCGCTACAACGACTTGCCTTAAGGAAAGCGTTGTTAGACTGATGTTGCACTTTAAGTCCAAAACTTTCTCTACTGTTGCTCAGACTGCAGATGGCATAGTAAATTATACTATTCCAAAGTTCAGCACTTTCCCTAAGGCAAGTCGTTGTAATGACTTGCGTGGTAAAGGAATGCATTGTAAAGACGCATTTATGGTTCAGATTGCATTGTTAAGGCAGGTGTGTTCTGACATACACCCTTTATATTTATATATATATTTTTTTTTAATGAAATATTGTATAATTCAATTATTTAAATAGATAAATATGCATTATTTATAATGCATAAATTAATATTTTGTTGTATGTTTATATGTTATAGGTTTATTTATGGAAATTGTATTAAACAACATTTTAATATTGACATTTTAATATGATAATTACTGGAATATGTTCTGTTGTTGGGAATATATATTCCAAAATGTAAAAAATATTTTTACTATTTAATTTGAAAATTATTTTTGTAGTTTGTTTTACTTTTATGGTTTAGATTTTTGGAATTTGCATTTTTTATGTTATGTTTCAAAGTTTAGGAATATCAATAAATATGGATACACATATATTAATTATTAATAGTGATAAACCTATAATAAACATATTATTTTATATGTTAAAGATTAATTATAAATATATCGGTTTTTAGTCTGGGGTATTGTGTCTTTATTAAAAAAAATATGTTTTTGACTGATGTAATAAAATATCATGTTTATTATTTATATAAAAAATCATTTGTCATGTTGGTTAAGATTATGCTATACTTATTTGGGAGTTATTTAGGTTAGTATTTATTTTATTGAATGCTTTTGGCTATTATTTCCAAGTAATCTACTCCCTTGTTTATAAAGAGTTTGACTTTAAATGGTAGGATGTCGTACCTTCTTTTAATTGGTTTGCTAAGTTTAGGAGCAATTTGAGTTACATTCATAGTGGTTGGTAGTGTTGCTCTTTTTGTCATGCTTCTATAAATTTATAGAGTGTCGGCTGGGTTCGACCTAGTGTGGATTGGAAGGCATTGTGCCATCCATCCACTGCGTTGTTTGCTTTGGCTTACTGTGCCAAGATGCTGTCATAGACATCCCACCATGGCATTTGGAAGTTGATTTGGTGTCTATGTCCAGAGCGATGTAGGAGGACCACTAAGGCTGTGGTGCACCCACCCGCCGGATTCCAAGTTGAATCCAGGGTGAACAGTGGTGGTATGTGAGGCTCATAGTAAATCCTAACATGCAGACCACCACCATGAGACCCCTGACTGCACATTCCTGCACGGTGTGGCATGCATCGTATTGTGCATGCCACACCGTGCAGGAACAAGGGTGCAATTCCAGGGGGCACAACATGTGCCCCCCGCATGCACCTCCAGGCCCAGAATCGGCCAGGTGCTCCGATAGGGTCCCCTTACTTGCATGTTCACCACCCTTTTCATGGCGGGGTCCCCTCCATGAAAAGGGCGGAGAATTTGCAGGTCGGAATGTGCTTCGTGGTGCCAAAGCGGGATCCTTGTGGCAGTCCTAGCTCCACACTCGTACTTGGGTTGATGGGTGGTAGTGGTCGGTCCACCACCATGAGTACGGCAGTCCCAGGACCACCCTACTCATAATAAGGCCCTAATTATCTAGTTTGTGTTCATTTTGTTGGTAGAAAGAGCTTTCTATTAGTAAGTTGTCGCGGTTAGCTATCTATGTCATATGGACATAGACGAGTGCAATAATTGTTTTTATTTTAGAGGCAAATTGACTGTTCCTAGCATATTCTACCCTTAGTACCGATTATTGGAGGTGTCTCCATATGCTTTGATGTAAATTGTAGTAACAACCTTGTATGGCTGTGTGGGGGTACATTTTTAAATGGTTTGAAACATGGCTTGTTCAAAATCTATGATTATTTTTGTGGGTAGTAGTAGTTTATGTTTAATGCGGTTTAAGAGTTTTTAGTAAGTGATCCTTTGCTTATTTGGAAGTAGGGCAGATATTAAATGGATATTTGTGTTTTCATATACACCATTTATGGTGTATATGTGAGTGAATGTTATGGGGCACATTTTGAAGGTCCCATCCATCACCCAGGTTAGATAATGGATTAGTTTTTGTAAGTTATCTGCTGTAGAAATATTAGGATTCGCCTCTCTTTGTTAAGGTTGTCATATAACAGGAAGGGTTTCTCATTATGTACAATTTTTAAGGGTTCAGGCATTTCTATATCTTGGTATCTTCTAGCTACAGGGGGAGTATTTCTGCTGGCTTTTTTAGTATGTGCAATTAAATGTTTTAAAAGTAGGTATAGGTGGTAGTTGGCCTATGATGTGTTCGGGGACTGTAGGGAGTATGTATATCTTTTAAGATTTTGGTTGTGGGACACTGGGAGCTAGTGCGTGCCTCTCTTAAGTCCTGCAATAACTCCCCTACTTCTATTTCTATCACATTTTGTGTGTGGTTGTGCTCCCTTACATTAATTACAACATTGTCTTTTGTACTGGCCCTCCAATAGCAAGCATGCCTTTAAATATTTTGGCGGTCCATTGAAGGTGCGGTGGCGGTCGGGGACCACCGCGCCAGTGGTTCCAATTGCCGTATTACAACTACAGTGGTCGGACATCCAGGGGACAGCTGCAACTGCTAGGGAGCCGCATTGCCTGGCAGTGGCGCACGGGTCAGAGGCACACAATATGCTGGTGGTGCCGCTGCGGCCCTGCCAAGCATATTACAGGTTTTCCTCACCACCAGGATTTCAAGGCAGTGTTCAAGCCATTAAAATCTGGCGGTGAGGAAACAGGGCCCCCTGTTGCCTGTGGGCCCTTGGGTGCATGCAGGGGGAACATGGTGTGCTCCCCTGAGTGCATGCACCCATTTTCCTGCACGACATTGACTTGACAGTCCATTTCATGCAGGAACGGGCTTTGGCGTTGCCATTGTGGTGCTTTTTTGAAAGACACCACCGTGGGAACGCCAAAGAACCACCTGCCAGACAACGAGAAAACTCGTAATCTGGCGGGCGACCAGCAGTCGAGTTTGGCCATGCAGAAGTGGGGCAGTGGCATAATCAGGCCCTTAGTAATTGCTTTCCTTTCTGGGATGTTATATCTCTTGCCATTTCTATCATTGCATCTGAAAGTAGTGTGAATAACTACAATTTAAAGATAATTATACATTTGTTATTTACATATAAAATTATGCAATTACTTTTATTTATACTCAGGTGCTATCTTTTCTGTTGGAAGAAAAAAAGAGTGTCAGTTTTATTTTAAATGTTTATTTGTTGGTAGTTTCTAGAGGTTGAGGTTGTTAGGTGTTATTCTAATTGGCTTTGGGGTGAGTTTCTATTTTATAGTAATGTGTATATCCTTACTTTTTTATATCTTATTTCTAATTTGTGAGTTGTTTTTCAGCATGTTAGCACTTTTTGAAGTTGTTGTATAATTTTATAGTAAGTACATGTAAATAGACAGAAGTTGGAGAGTGTTTTGTAAATTATTTGCTATTTTACCATTTTAATTTTAATTACAAGTAAATTTAAGTTTATGTAGAATCCGGAGGAGTTTTCTCGACTTGCAGCATTAAGTTAATAAAATGTGTCTGCCTTTTATATTGTTGATTTTTATTGCGATCTCATAATTTTATTGGTTAAGTTTGTTTATAGTTTGATTTTATTGGTTAATTAGTTTCAGTTTGATTTTTTTGATCAGTTTTGTCCTTCTGTGGTAAATGCTAATTTAGGTTTTACCTATAACGTTCAATATGTAGTTCGATAGTTTTGAATATTATATATATATATCTTCACTAAAAAAAACAAAGGTTAAAGTAATATTTTAGTCAGGTGAAATGGACAGTTTTCTCATCAATAGTTTGAAGGCAAATGTTGCAGTGATATTATCAATGATGTCATAGAAGATGTCTTGAGTGATGTAAAAGGTGTGGTAATTAGCAGTGCATGAAACATTTAATTACCATATGTAAAGCCAACCTCCTGCCGCCCTTGGGCCGTGCGTGGGAGAGGAGTTGGCCATAGGGCCCTGCATTGAACCCCTCGCAGGCAGCCAGTCCCACACTACAGCCAGGACCTGCAGCCAAAACCCGGGGCCAACCACCATAGACAGCCAAACCTACCCCTCACACCAAACATCCTATTTATATAAAGCAGATCTATCATCTTTCTCCAAAAACTCCCAATAATTTTAGTCAAATCTATTTTTCAATAAGGACTTACAAATATTTAGTACAGTTATATTGAACTCCATATCTGTGACTCTTTCTTGTTAAATAGTTTTTGTTATTCCATTTTGGGTGTGTGAAAAATGTGAAACTAAATAGTCAGAGCTATATATTTTTTGAAGATTTAAGAAACAAATAAAACAAATATATCTTTGTTTTACCTTTTCAAATTTTACACCCCCCAAAAAATGTAGTGATAAATATAACCACATAAAGGGCTTGTAGTTTATGTGATATATCTTTAACATATAAAATTCAACAGGCCCCGAGGTAGAACTGCAATCCTAGCTGTAGAGCAACAGCTCCAGCCTGGGAAACGCTTTAGAAAAAAACGTATGTTTTTTTTTTCCTTCTAATGTTGCTGAAGGGCTGCAAATCTCCCCACAGCCCCCCACAAAATAAAAAGAATGTTGGTAATGTCCCCACCCCTTCTAGGGACATCACCAAAAATAAAATATATGTATATAGCCCTCCGAGGACATTATGGGGCGCTCCTTGGAGGAGCAGTGAATAATAAATGACCAGCTGTGGCTGCTTATTTATTATTTACTTTGTGATTTTTTAAATATTTTTTCTGGGTGTCCCAGTCTCATCCAGGGCACCCACACCACCCAGGGTATGCCTCAACTATTACATTTTTGTATTTTTTATTTTTGGGGCCACGGGGTGAGCTCCAGAGCCCTGCAGCCCCATCGGCATTTTTTTAAAAAGTGTCATGCCCTGGTACCCACCCAGGGCACGCCAAAACTATTTCTCTTTTTTTGTGTAAATGAGGTGCCCCGGTGCCCACCTGGGGCATCCCACAGTCCGTTTCACTTTGGGGGCAGTGGGGGGAGGCCCAGCTCCCCTGCACCCATGGCAAATGCAGCAGAACTCTGAATTCCTCTAACTGGGTAGGAGCAGTTTTCTTTTGCTCCCGTAGGGTGGGACCAATCAAAGAATTTCCCTTGGAGGGAAATGCTTTGTTCTCCCAACAGGCGAGAGCAGCTTCATGCTCCTGCCTGGTGGGGGAACTTTACATTTTCACTGCACACAGGGAACTACACAGTGTCCTGGGGGTTGGGGACCCCACCACTGAGCCATCCGCAGGAGATGAGGTCCCAGGGGCTAATGTATGGCTCAGTGGGGGGGGGCAGGGCAGCCCCCTTTCTCTTTAATAAAGTTATAAGCCCCGGGGGATGGAATCCTTGGAGCTGGAGGCCGTGAGGCCCTCTCCCCTTCAATGGAATAGCCTCAGGGGAGGCCTAGGGAGGTGGCACATTCATCCCAACTCCCTTATATAAATACTGCACCTTCCTCCTGTCCCTGGCCCACCCGGGGGGTATTTTTAAATGCCTGTGCTTTTTTGTTGTGGATTTGCATTTCCCCCGTGAATTTACAGCAAAACTTTTCTTAGGACTCGAAGCCAAGTCCTGAGTCTTAAGATGGCTGCCATATCTTCCTGGTTGAAGTGGTTGCAGGCAGTCAGATCTCAGCGCTCTTTCTTCTAGACCAAGGTCTAGCTTTCTGTCAAATTTCGTATAAATCCATTTAGTGATGTGGACTGTAACTGTGTCTAAATTTCCTACTGAAAAATGAATGAGAAAAATGCATTTTTGGGCCCCCTTTTTCTCAGCCTCTGATTGACGCATCACCCTGAAACTTTCCATGACCAAACTAGTCAAAATGTAGCACTTTTTTGGAAAGACCAAGGTAGATTCGTCAAACAGGGCCAAAGTTATTAGCAACACAAAAAGGCATTTGCTCTGGAAACACGATCCTAACTATAACTACCCAGTGCCAACCGCCATTGGGTAATGTATATAGGGAAAGTCCAGTCATTTAGAAAATGCATCTACCTATGTTGACTTTTATTTGTTTCCTTATGTGAAGAATTTGAGTTTGTATGTGAGGGACACCAATGAGTTCATACAACTAAAAGATGACATACAGTGGGAGGAGAATTTTTTTCTGGTTACCCTTGACGTCACAAGTTTATATGCGTGTATAGCACATACAGTGGGACTGGAAGCAGTTTCATTCTTTTTGAAAGGCAGAGCTCTCAAATTCTATGACCACAACAGGATGATTTTGCAACTGATTGACCTCTGGCTAAATCATAACATTTTCAGTTTTGGAGGCCAGCTATCCAGACAAAAGCAGGGATCAACTATGGGCACAGGCTTCAACCCCAACAACTTGAATGTATGCATGGGCTGGTATGAGGAGCATGTGGCCTAGGCAGAGGAATGTGAAGTATGGGAGAACAGCCTCGACTTTTGGACACGCTATATAGACAATCTATTCATAGTGTGGAAGGGCACTTATCAATCATCAGAGAAGTACATAGCCACAATTAATTGTAATTCTCTCAATCTACACTTCACCAGTCATATCAGAAAAACAAGCATATCCTTTTTTAATTTGAGCAGCTACAAACTTTGTTATATGGGAATTCCCTGCTGCATGTGTAGCCTTAAAAACAGCATTCCATATGGCGAGCTAGTGTGCATTAAGCATAATTGTGCCACAGAAGTAGACTACTTAGCAGCAGAAGTAGAGATGCTGGAGAAGCTCAGAGTTAGGGGATACTCACAAACAGTCCTCAACAATACAAGGGACAAGGTACAAAAACAGCCACAGTGCAAACTTATGGCAGACAAAAAGATGAACAAAAAGGAAGGGAGTCAATTGAGAATGATTACACGCTTCTCTACTGACTCTCCCCAGATCTATAATATTCTCAAGAGAAACTGGCAGACACTTCAAGCCGATAATATTATAGGGAATACGATCTTTACACAACTACTAGTGACATATAAAAGAACCACTTCTTTGAGGGACTATTTATTCTATAGTCACTTTGCGAATAAGGACCATCAGCGGGAAAGTGTAGTAGGGTTCTTTCCCTGCACTAGATGCAAGGCCTGCAAATTCAGCTTTAAAGTCAAGGAGTACATGATACCAGGATATAAGAGAATGGGCAGAATAACGAAATTGCTAAACTGCAATTCAGATTACAGGGTATATTGCCTGGTTTTTCCATGTAATAAGAAGTACATTGGCAGCACTATGCACCCTGCAAAAAATTGAGTGCTACAGCACACGTACAATAACCAATAAAGATCCGACATATCCTGCCGCAAGACATTTTGAACTACCACATCAAAGCAAACGTGATGAATTGAGGTTATTTTGCTTAGACCAAATACCTAGGTGGGAAAGAGGAGGTAATCGGACCCTAAAATTGAGGCGACTGGAATCGCGATATATCATTAATCTTCAGACCAAAATACCTGTAGGCCTCAATAGTGAGGAGAAAATTTGGGTTCATATAGGGGAGTAATTTACACTTAGAAGGATTAAAGCACACTCACAGCAGTATGTTCGCCCATTCAGAGCTTAATATGCACCACTCACTGGAGGGACCATATCTAGTAAATAGGGTCTTTTCTATCTTGGGACAGAAGCTGAGCAACATGGCCTGATATTGACATGATATTTGATTTTGACCACTAACATTGCATAGGACATGAAAATGAACTGATTGACTATATCAAAAGCATGCTTTAAGATGGCAGCCTTATTTGGTTCTTTCTGAATGTCACCTAAATATTAGTGCTCATCACGAAATAATGAACTGCTCATTTTGATTATTTTGTTCAATGAATTTCGTGTCACACCAGGCCCCGATAGCAGTGGGTAATTTTCAGTGCATGATTAGCAGTGGTACTGTCAAAGGGATTAAACATGTGTTAAAATGGCCGCCACATAACTAAATTACTGTTATTTAATTGTATACATTGCCTTTGATAATTGTATATACATAATAATATTTGTAATTACTTTGGGGGGATTTTTTTTAAATTAAACTTCAGATAAAATATTTTTTTAATTTAAAATTTCAAAATACTTAAATGGTTTATTTAAAATTAAGTTAATAATTCTGTAACATTGTTTATAATATTTTACATTAAAAAATATATAAAATGAATTACCATTAATTAACATTATTAATTAACACAAACCTTGAAATGTTTCCCTATACTTTACCCTGTGATATCTCCACTTTGGTGGTGGAGATCCCCACCAACATATTAAACATTGCAAGTAGTAAATTTAAAATCATAAATGTGGCTCCAGCCCCTGAATTTAGCAGGTGAGGACTTTTGAGTAACATTACACTCATAAATGGTGAAGAGCCCTAAGCAGTAAAGTTACTCAAAAGTGTAGGAGGAAACTTATTCATTTGTAAGATTTCTTTTGTGACTGGGCTCCGTAGATTTTTGAATTGCATTTTGTAGTAAGCAGTACTACTGTAGCACTACTTTACATACTACAAAATACAGTTTGTGAAATGGGCCTATGGCTTTGGGAACATGAATATAACTACCCTAACACAATATGGTAAACGTATCATTTAAATTTGGCTTAACCTTAAATGGCATCACTATAATTACACAGTAATTTTGTAGGGACTTGGACATCACTGTAATCCAACACTGTCTCTAGACTTGAACATGATTATCTTTAAACACTATCTTTGACTTGAACATCCTGTAATCACACATTATTTCTGTGGGCACTTGAACACCACTCATGATTTTTATTTTGACTTGAACATGATTCTCATCAAACATGATCTGTGTAGGGACTCAAACATCATCCCTACACACTTTCACTTTGTGGATTTGAACATGATTATCTTCACAATCACAAACTTTCTCCCTCGGAGCCGATCACCACTATTATCACACATTATATAGAGGATTGAACATGGCTATAATTAAACACTGTCCCTGTGGGGACTTGGAAAGCGCTATAATCACACACTAACTCTGTGGGGACCTGAACATTACTATAATCACACACTATCTCTGTGGGGACTTTAATATCCTTACCGTTACACACTTTCACTTTATAGACATGACCATGATAATCTCAACCCACTCGGGCCGAATCACAAACATAAACTTAAATGGCGGGAAATGCACTGGGGGGGGCCTTTCCGTAAGCTGCCTATCATCTTGGCAAACGGCAGGAAGACATTTAATTACTGTCCAATATGCCTGCTCATCTTGACGCATGCTTCGCGGCTGACCTATCTGCTCTACACTCGGCCCGACCTGCCCTTGTAACGATGATCCAGCTGTACTCCCATAGACCTAAGGCCTTTACCATATGCTCCCTCAAGTGGGCCCCTTCAGACTTACCTGTAAGTCCCCCTCTGCAGTGTGTTTTCAAGTGGTCCCCTCTTCTGTAGCGCACCAGCTACCAATGACCTCAGCACCCTGCTCCCGGCCGAATCCAGGACGCACCAGAGAATCTGCTGGTGGAACATTGGAACTGACCATGCTAACCACCAAAATCTAAGAGGTGAACCTTGAAAGTCGACTGTACGATTTTATATGCATTTTTGCCTTTCCCCATTGACTTCAATGGTGCGTAATTACGCACAAATGTGATTGATTTTGCGACCTCTAAAAATTCATAGTTTCATAAGTACTTACTGTAGATGAAGTTCAATGTCTGAAAAACTTTATGAAAATCAATATTATTTTTGCAAATTGGTCTTGGATTTATCCTTGAGTGTGTGTCTCACAGATTGCCTCTGTGAGCACAGAAATGCACTACCCTCTGATAAGCCGAACTGCTCACCCACACTATAGCGATACAAAAGGGGATGATGGACGGAACGTTTGAGTCAATCAAACACTCAACCCCAGTCAACTGATCTGGGTTCAATCCATCATCATTCTTTAGCTCACTCCACCACCCCAGTTCAGACATGGCCATATGCAAATCAGTCTGACCCTGTGCCTCATGGGAACAGTCCAGCCCGAACTGCCAAGCCATGTCTTCCCTGGACCGGAAACAAGCATCCTAGGACCGGTTTCTGGCATTTCAGCCGTCATCAGCCAGGCTTGCTTGAATCCAGTGGCAAAGTGAGCAAGGGACCCACGTCTGGGCATACCCCCGCCAACTTAGGGCGACCAAAGCGATACAAAAGGGGATGATGGACGGAACGTTTGAGTCAATCAAACACTCAACCCCAGTCAACTGATCTGGGTTCAATCCATCATCATTCTTTAGCTCACTCCACCACCCCAGTTCAGACATGGCCATATGCAAATCAGTCTGACCCTGTGCCTCATGGGAACAGTCCAGCCCGAACTGCCAAGCCATGTCTTCCCTGGACCGGAAACAAGTATCCTAGGACCGGTTTCTGGCATTTCAGCCGTCATCAGCCAGGCTTGCTTGAATCCAGTGGCAAAGTGAGCAAGGGACCCACGTCTGGGCATACCCCCGCCAACTTAGGGCGACCAAAGCGATACAAAAGGGGATGATGGACGGAACGTTTGAGTCAATCAAACACTCAACCCACACTATAGAGCATTATTATTATCTACTTTTGGCTACGTAAACCAATACAGGACTCACTGGACTCTCTGCACAGTGTACTTCATTTTAGTACACTTTATAGAAAGCCAGCTTCCTACATTGGTGGATCAGCGGTGGGGTCTATGACTTTGTGTTTGCTGATACCACTCTGTCAATAAGTGACCACACCAATAAATTCAAAAATTGCCTTTAGCCAGTTGTATTTCTTGATTGGTCTGTCTTTCAAAATTTTAAAATTAACTGTTAGGGCCTTTGTTAAGTTCATGTATCCAGTTGTTTGAATTTTAAAGATCTTACTGTAGTTAGGGCAAAGAAAAGTGTTACGTTGCTTTTGCTTTATAATAAGGTCCCAACTTTAGGAAAATAATGAGTGATACTGATAAGCAGGTTCAGGAGCTAGACCTGTCCCCTTAAATGGACCTGTCCTATGGCAGGCTATGGGCCCTCTGTAAGGGTTATGCTATCAAAACTTGTTCTCATGCTACCATAGTTAAGCTTAGAAGGCTTTTGGCAGTATTTGAGAGAGATAACCCAGATCTAGTAGCTGGGACCTATGAGGATCAGCCCACTGAAGAAAATCCTGCTGAGGAGGTGCTAGAAACTCCCCAGTCAGAAACAGAGGATGAGCCCTCAGAGGAGGAACTCATGCTGGAAAGGTGGCCAGGAGATTGAATTTAGAAGCTCAACTCCTGGATATAGAAAGACAAGGAAAAGAGATGGGCCTAGGACCTCCTCCGCCGCTTACACTGGTTGCCAATTAAACAGAGAGTTCAGTTCAAAACCCTCTGAACCATGCATAAGATTGTATATGGCCAAGGCCCCCAAATCTTGCAGGGACTCTGCTTCCCTTATACGCCTCTGCGTACATTGCGCTCCACTGATCAACATCTGCTGTGCATCCCACGGGTCCGCCGATGTAGAGCCGGGGGTCGATCTTTTAAATATCAGGCCCCCACACTATGGAATTCCATCCCTCTGGCTGCCCACTGCACACCTGACCACTGGGTTTTCAGGAAACTGATCAAAACCTGGCTGTTCGCTTCCATCTAGCTCCACCCCCCCACCCCCCTGGTCTCCGGTCCGCCAGCGCTGGGACGCACTGTTGCTGGGGCAGCCATGCGCTATACAAATCCACATAACATAACATAGGAACTATCTCTGGTGATACCAATTTTGGAAATAGGGAGAGAAAAGATTCCTTTGACTTAAAACTCCCCACAAGGATTATCCCTAAATACTCAGAGGGTGGTGATATCACTAAATCGTTCACTGCTTTTGAGAGAGCCTGCCTAGCTAGGAAAGTAACCAGAAAAAAATGGGCTTCTCTCTTGTGGAAACTATTCTCAGGAAAATGGAGGGATAGACCCCTGACAGTGAATGAGAATGATGCTGAGTCCTATGACCTCCTGAAGTGTACACTGATTGAGGACTTTGGACTGACCACTGAATAATACAGGATAAAATTGAGGGAGACTCGAAAAACCCAGAGTCAGTCCTGGCTGGAATTCGTTGACTTTTCAGTGAAAACACTAGGTGGTTGGTTAACTGGTAACAATGTGCATGACTATGAAGGGCTTTACAATTTAATCATGAAAGATCATCTACTAAGCACCTGTTATATTGAGAAGTTACATCAGCATCTGGCCGACCTAGGACTACTTTCTCCTCTAGAGCTGGGGAAGATGGCAGATCACTGGGTCAAAACAAGGGTAACCAAGACTACTACTGGTGGGGGTGACCAAAAAAAGAGGCTAAAAAGACCCCCCAAGCAAAAACCTGGATAGGAGGGTGGGCATAGAAACTCTTTGCAGCCCAAGGGTGGCTACCAGGGTAAAAACTGGGATCCAAAAAAGGCTTGTTGTCATGAGTGAGAGGCCCTTGGACACCGACCTGGAGACCGTAGCTGTAAAAACAAAAAGAATGCCTATAGCACACCTGCAGTAAATGCAGTGGTGAGCCTACAGATGGGATCACAGATGAGCCCTGACCATGTCAAGGTGCTCACTGAGGCAACTCTAGTCTCAGAGGGGAAGGTGGATGTAGCTTACCTGGCTGTCTGGCCCAGTAACCTGGAGACAAACCGACAAGAGCCAACTATCAATGGGATTAGGGTGAAAGCCCTGAGAGAAACTGGTGCCAGTATCAACATCGTGACTGAGCAACTGGTGTCCTCAGATCAATATCTGCTTAGAGAGACCTATGCAGTCGTCAATGCTGATCAGGCTAAGGTGCATTTAATGGCCTTGGTGTCCTTAGATTGTGGAGGGGTTAGTGGCCTCAAAACGAGACTGGTATCTTCTGCTATCCCTGTACAGTGTCTGCTTGGCAATGATCTGGAGTACTCACCATTGGCTGAGGCAGGAAATAAAACCAATGCAGCAATACTGAGAATACCTGAATGGGTATATTTGAAAACCAGAGTACGTTGTAGAACCCAGGGTGAAAAAAAAGGCATTGGAGCCTGAAAATATGGACCAACCTTCCACGAGAAAGGGCAAGACATTTGGGAAAGCCAGCTTTTATTCAGACACCAGATCAAGTCCCCTCTCCTCAAGGACAAGACTTGTCAGCCCCAGAGAGAACTCAGCCCCAGGAGCTTGGGCCTTACACGGCACAGCTTTTTGGCCCAGGGCTACCCAAAAAGGAAGATCTGTGCCAGGGGCAGAGAACCCGTCCCACTCTTGAAAGCCTGAGGCAGCAAGCTGCTGATCAGGAAAAGGGAAGTGTCAGTGGTTCCCACAGGACCTATTGTGAGGAGGGACTCCTAAACACTGAAGCCATAGACCCCAAACCTAGTGCAATCCAGATGAGTGGTAGTGCCTCAGCAGTTTGGAGAGTTTCTCCTAACATTGGCCCATGACATTGCCCTAGCTGGGCATCTTTGTCAGTGCAGGGATAGACCCCTGACAGTGAATGAGAATGATGCTGAGTTCTATGACCTCATGAAGTGTACACTGATTGAGGGCTTTGAACTCGCCACTGAATAATACAGGATAAAATTGAGGGAGACTCGAAAAATCCAGTCAGTCTGGAATTAAATGACTTTTCAGTGCAAACACTAGGTGGTTGGTTAGCTGGTAACAATGTGCATGACTATGATGGGCTTTACAATTTAATCATGAAAGATCATCTACTAAGCACCTGTTACAATGAGACATTACATCAGCATCTGGCCGACCTAGGACTACTTTCTCCTCTAGAGCTGGGGAAGATGGCAGACCACTGGGTCAAAACAAGGGTAACCAAGACTACTACTGGTGGGGGTGAGCAAAAAAAGAGGCTAAAAAGACCCCCAAGCGAAAGCTGGTGACCAAAAAGATCAAAACAAAAATGAGTCTTCTTCAGGTCCCCAAAAACCTGCATAGGAGGGTGGGCCTAGAAACTCTTTGCAGCCCAAGGGTGGGTACCAGGGTAAAAACTGGGATCCCAAAAAGGCTGTTGTCATGTGTGTGAGGCCCTTGGACACCGGCCTGGAGACCCTAGATGTAAAAACAAAAAGAATGCCTATAGCACACCTGCAGTAAATGCAGTGGTGAGTCTCCAGATGGGATCACAGATGAGCCCTGACCATGTCAAGGTGTTCACTGAGGCAACTCTAGTCCCCAGAGGGGAGGGTGGATGTAGCTTCCCTGGCTGTCTGGCCCAGTAACCTGGAGAGAAACAGACAAGAGCCAAATATCGATGGGATTAGGGTGGAAGCCCTGAGAGACACTGGTGCCAGTATCAACATAGTGACTGAGCAACTGGTGTCCTCAGATCAATATCTGCTTAGAGAGACCTATGCAGTTGTCAATGCTGATCAGGCTAAGGTGCATTCATTGGCCTTGGTGTCCTTAGATTGTGGAGGGGTTAGTGGTCTCAAAAGGAGACTGGTATTTTCTGCTATCCCTGTACAATGTCTGCTTGGCAATGATCTGGAGTACTCACCAAGGGCTGAGGCAGGAAATAAAACCCATGCAGCAATACTGAGAATACCTGAATGGGTATATGTGAAAACCAGAGTACGTTGTAGAACCCAGGGTTTAAAAAAACGCATGGGAGCCTGAAAATATGCGCCAACCTTCCAAGAGAAAGGGCAAGACATTTGGGAAAGCCAGCTTTTATTCAGACACCAGATCAAGTCCCCTCTCCTCAAGGACAAGACTTGTCAGCCCCAGAGAGAACTCAGCCCCAGGAGCTTGGGCCTTACATGGCAGAGCTTTTGGGCCCAGGGGTACCCAAAAAGGAAGATCTGTGCCAGGGGCAGAGAACCCGTACCACTCTTGAAAGCCTGAGGCAGCAAGCTGCTGATCAGGAAAAGGGAAGTGTCAGTGGTTCCCACAGGACCTATTGAGAGGAGGGACTCCTAAACACTGAAGCCATAGACCCCAACCCT
Source organism: Calotriton arnoldi (assembly GCA_963921515.1). Lineage (NCBI taxonomy): Eukaryota > Metazoa > Chordata > Amphibia > Caudata > Salamandridae > Calotriton > Calotriton arnoldi. The sequence continues at coordinate 193,631 of CAWUFW010016991.1, forward strand.
GGTGCAATGCAGGTGAGTAGTAGTGCCTCAGCAGTTTGGAGAGTTTCTCCTAACATTGGCCCATGACATTGCCCTAGCTGGGCATCTTGGTCAGACCAAAACGTGGAGTACGTTGGTGAGCCACTTCTACTGGCCTGGAATATCTCAGACGGTAAAGGACTTTTGTAACTCCTGTGCCACCTGTCAAGCCAGTGGTAGAACAGATAGCCACCTAAAGACCCCCTTAATTCCACTTTAAGTGGTTGGTGTACCCTTTGAGAGGGTTGGGATTGACATTGACAGCATCAAGAAACTGATTTATCCTTGTGGTAGTTGCTCAGGCCACCAGGAGTCCTGAGGCAATTCCGCTAAGGACCACCACTGTCCCTGCAGTGGTGAAGGCCCTCCTGGGTATCTTCATCAGGGTTGGGTTTCCTAAGGAGGTAGTGTCTGACAGAGATACACACTTTATGTCTGCATACTTCAAACGCATGTGGACGGAGTGTAGAGTGACCTATTGGTTCACTACCCCATACCATCTATAGACCAAAGGGCTTGTTGAAAGGTTTAAAAAGACCCTAAAAGGTATGATTGGTGAACTCCTTGAAAAACTCAGAAGGATGTGGGATGTGTTACTACAATGCCTGCTTTTTGCTTACAGAGACGTGTCACTGTTCTCCCTGACCCCTGGTTTGACTAACTGGTGTACACATGATGTGGACACTGGTAACAACCTACCTGTCAAAAATAAAATCTACAGGCAGTCTGACCATGTCAAAGAGAGCATCAAGGTTGAAGTAAGCATTGTGTTGGAATTGGGTGTCATTGAACCCTCAGAGAGACCCTGGGCCAGACTAGTCATTTCAGTCCCAAAGCCTCATTCCCAGGGTGGAAAGAAAGAAATGTGGTTTTGTGTGGACTATAGGGGCCTCAATGCAGTCACAAAAATTGATGCACATCCAATTCCTGGGGCTGTTCAATTAATTGACAGGTTGGGGGCAGCCAAATATCTAAGAACCTTTGATCTCACATCAGGGAACTGGCAGATAGGTCTGACCCCTGGAGCAAAAGAGGTTCCAGCATTCTCCACCCCAGATGGGCACTTCCAGTTTACTGTGATGCCCTTTGGATTGAAGACTGTCCCGGCCACCTTTGAGAACTTGGTAAATAAAGTCATTGCTGGATTGGAATCATTTAATGCAGCGTATCTGGATGATATTGCTGTCTTTAACTCCATCTGGTAGTATAACCTAATCTATGTTTGGAAGGTCCTGAAGGCTCTGCAGAGTGCAGGCCTCACTGTCAAAGCAAGTAAGTGCCAGATAGGGCGGGACAAGGTTGTATACCTGGGCCACCTTGTGGGTGGAGGCCAAGTTCAACCCCTACATCCCAAATTCCAGACCATTCTGGATTGGGATGATCCAACCACCCAGACTCAAGTCAGAGCATTCCTTGGCTTGGCTGGGTACTACAGGAGGTTTGTGCAGGTATATGAGTCCATTGTGACCCCCCTCACAGAACTAACCTCCAAGAACATCCCCAGAGAGCAGCGTTGGAGTGTCATTGAGAAGGAAGCCTTTGCTGTGGTTTGGTCCATGGAGAAGCTGAGACCATACCTGTTTGCTTCTCACTTCCTTGTCCAAACCTACCACATACCTCTCAGATGGCTCTTGCAGATGAAAGGAGACCACCCCAAATTGTTAAGGTGGTCCATATCCCTACAGGAAATTGACTTTACAGTGGAACACGGGACCAGGGACTGACCATGACAATGCAGATATGACCTTTCCAGGTTCTGCCACTTGGACGATGAAGACTCGCTAGGGAAAGGTTAGCTTCATTCTCTTTCATTTGGGGAATTCATGTAGGAAAGTGTCTCTTTTGACATGGTTAGCCCCCAGTTTTTGCCTGATGTGATTTCGAACTGTAAGTGCACTGGGTCCCTGCTAACCAGGGTCCCAGTGCCAGATCTCCTATCCAAGACTATACCATGATTGGCATGACTTCAACCACCTCTGTAAGTCCCCAATAAATGGCACCCCTGGTACCTAGGGCATGGGTACTGAAGAGGGCCCACAGGGGCTGCACCACAAATTGGTCCACCTCAGAGACCCCTCACCAAGACCATGAAAACTGCCACTGGAGGCTGCATGTCATGGTGCAGAGAAAACCAAAGAGTCAAAATGGCACACAGCTAAGTCACCCCTACTGCAGGCCTTACAGTTCTAAGGCAGGGTACACTATATCTCATCCATGGATGTATCTGCCTGAGCAGCTATAACCCTACAATAGTCATTCCATTCTTGGATATTATAAGTGCACAGGTAAGCTATAGAGAGTCCATGGGCTGGATACTTCTCATTATGAGTTTCCTAGCTCCATGATGGCTTCACTGTACCCTAAGATGTTTGGCTTAATAAATCCTCACTGATGCCAGTGTTGGATCTTTGGTAAATGCACACAGGAGACGCTTTAGAGAACACCCTGAAAACCTCCCAAGCACTGGTGTTGTCTCTGACTAGTCATAGCCAGCCTGCCACCACCAGATATGTTTCTGTCCTCATGGGTTGAAAGCCCGCTCTCTCAGAGGCCTGAAACAAAGCCTGCTCTGGGCAGAAGTGCTTCACACCTGCTCCAGGCTGGAATGGTCTTCCTGGACGGGAAGCTTCAAAGGCGATGCCGCCTTTGAAGTTCAACTGAGGCTTCCCGAGATAGTGAAGAATGCCAACCCCCCCAGTAATGCTCCACATTTGGTGGGAGAAGAGGCGGGAAACTATGTTAGATGAGGAGGAATGTCTACACTCAGCCAGCATCACACCTAAGGTGTGGCAGGCGATGTGGGCCCCTACTTTGAAAATTCACCATCTTGAGATGGTGTGAAAACAACCTATCAGGGCTTTGGTAGTATCCCTTCCCACAGGAAGTGGTCACTTAGTGAGTTTAGACACCGTAAAGGTAGGCAACCCATTGGGTACTACCTATCTCCTCCTTTAATGCCTCTAAATTTAGCATTTATGTGGCATCCCTGTACCTTGATCCCTGGATTCTATGGACAAGAAGACGATACGGACAAAGAAGAGCTGCTGCCCAAGAACTGAAGCCCTGCTGCAGATACTTTGGTGCCAAACCCTGCCTGCTGCCTCAAGGACTTGACAATTGTGGTTGTGCAGGCTATTCCTGAACCTCTGAGGACTCCAAGAACCCCAGATCCCCCCAGCCTTCGCCAAATTGCCAAAAACCTCCCTAGGAGTAGAAGCTTTACTCCCCTGCACCAACAGGCACTGACTTCGACACAGCAACCAGACCAAAAGTGGTACATCAGCTCTGAAAGGTCAGATCTGTCCTTCCACCAAGTTTGGGGACACCAGGACCTACCGGAGCTGTGCTACACCAATACCCGGGGTGCCAAACCTCGTGCAACCTGTACCAAGACGAAGAGTCCTCTCTGGACTCTAACTTCCCAGGAAGCAAGCACCCATCGAGGGACATTGAGACCCTTGAGGCCCACGGAGTGAGTGGCCAGCTGTCCTGAAATCGCCTCTCCAGGCTGCCTGCTCCAGACCGCAAGGACATCTTGACGCACGCTGCCTGTCTGACCCATCTGCTCTGCACCCAGCCTGATCAGCTCCAGTAATGATGATCCAGCTGTACTCCTGTGGTCATGAGGCCCTTGCAACCTGCTCCCTCAAGTGGGGCCCTACGAGCTTCCCTGTAGGTCCCCCTGGGCAGTGGGTTTTCGTGTGGCCCCCTCCCCCATAGCGCAACAGCTACCAATGACTTTGGCACCCTGCTCCCAGTCGAATCCAGGATGATCCTGAGAATCCACTGGTGGACCATTGGACCTCACTGTGCTAACTACCAACATCCAAGAGGTGAACCTTGAAAGTCAACTGTATGATTTTATATGCATTTTTGTATTTTTCCCCATCGACTTCAATGGTGCGTAATTGCGCATAAATGTGATTGATTTAGCAAACTCTTAACATTAATAACTTTAAAAGTACTTACCGTAGAACAAAGTTCTTGGTCTGAAAAATGATATAAATATCTATATTATTTTTGCAAATTGGTTGCTAATTTATTCTTGACTGTGTATGTAATTTATTGCCTCTGTGAGTACAACAAATGCTTAGCACTACCCTCTGATAAGTGTAACTGCTCGCCCACACTACCACAAATAGAGCGTTCGTATTATCTGCTTTTGCCTCTGTAAACCAATAAGGGACTCACTGGACTCTCTTGCACAGTGTACTTCATTTTATTACACTATATAAATAGCCAGCTTCCTACAATATTGTTTAAGGTGTATTGCAATTATTTGTTAATGTAAAAAGTACTTTTATTATGTTTATTAATGATAATATAATTATTTTACAGATATAATAGTGGTCGATATTGTTTGAGGCAATATTTTTGACATGTCATATGATCATTTCAAGGTAACAATATTTTAGTTTCTGATATATGTGTTTTCAATATAAGTAAAAATTGATATTTTTAGCAACGATATTTGTGTTCTCGATATTTGTGATTTTATTAACTAAGTATCGGAAGGAAATATTTTATTCCGTGCTTGCACTCTCCCGGGCAGAGAACTCAACTTTGCTCCCACCCGGCAGGAACAATGAAGAAAGCTGCCCCCACCTGGTCGGGAGAAAAGTAATGGAGCTGGCTCCTGCCAGCACTTGTATGGTGCTGGCCGGGGTGGCCGGCTGGAGCTGTAGGGGCCTTGGGGCTCTCCCCGCAACTCCACGTGAAAAGACATTGTCAGAGCCTTGGGTGGGCACCAGAGCACCCATCAATATTGTAAGGGGCAAGCTCCTACCAGGGGAGCTAGCATGGCTGTGGGGGCCCTCAGGCTCCCTCCACAGCCCCCATTTTATCCTATGTTCTGGGTGCCCTGGGAGGGCACGGGGGTACCCAGTTATAAAAAGAAATGCCGGTTACAGCCTGCAACCATAATGGGTTCTGGCTGGAGAGCCGGCTGAGACTGTGAGGGCCTTAGGGCTCCACCCATTGCCCCTAACTTTAAAAACTATTGTGGGTGCCCGAGTGGGCACAGAGGCACCAAAATTAAAAACATTTTTTTTTAAATGAATATTAAATGAGCATCTGAAGCCACTCATTTTTTACTCACTACTCCAGCCGGGATGGCCCATAATGCTCAAAGGCTTTTTTGAAGTATATATTTTGTTTTTAGTGGTGCCCCTAAAAGAGGCAGTGGTTCCACAAAACATTTGTGTTAATGTTGTGTGGGACTGTAGTTAGTGCAGCAGCCCCCAAGCAACATTATTAAAAAATAGAAAGCCTCCTGGGCCATTAAATCCATGACCCCAGGAGAGCTTGCCATATTTTTAAACGCACTCTGAGCTGGAGCTGTATGCCTTTAGCTGGAGTGCGGGACCTCTAGTGGTTGTTTCTATGGTTGCACTTTGTATCCTTTGTATCCTAAAAGACCCAAAGACATGTTCATGTTTTTCTAAAGGCTTTATTCAAAATATTTTGTGACAATCACTTATACTAAACATTGCAATTTGTGTATAAAATATACATTTGATTATAATTATTGGTGATTTTTTGACAAAGACAACAGGCCCACTCTTTATATGTTGGTGTTCTGAACTTTTGACAAACTCAGTGCATCTGCCTTACCTAAAATGACACCCTTTATATTGTTACATGTCAGCCGTGCATGACTGCTGGACATTGGAACAGGAGGCAAGAGTTTGTAAACAAGGAGATACAGTCATAGACATTGGTCCTGGAGAACACAACAAAACCAAAGAGACATGCGTTGCTCAATTGCTGTAGCCGTCTATATCATTTTCTTACTGAGTCATCATGCCAATATCTGTGTATCTCCCAGGCTCCCAGTATGTCACTAAGTATAGTTTAGTTATTCTGCATTAGCAAGGTGTTCTGTAAATTTTTCATACTGCACTCTATAAACACATGAATTAGAGTGTAATGAGTTGATTTCGTAGCATTGTTCATTCCAGTCTTTATGTTTTAAACTGTTCCCAAGTGAAAGCAGATGATATTTGTGAAAGAAATCATAACTCCAACATTTTAAAGACAAAACGTCACCTTTTCTTTTGCAGTTGAATGCGAAGTGAATGAACAGGGATTTACTACATTTGATAATCGGACTATGAAGTGTTCACTGGCATCTACAGGTTGCTATTCTATATTAGCACAGGACTGCACTGATCGCTTGAGATTCCTTGTTTCTATGAAAAAGACTGGGCACCCATCCGCTGCTCATGCAGTTAACGTGAAGCTGGGCTCTTCGTAAGTAGGATCTTCTAAAATAATTTTGTTTTTAAATTCCTTGATATGCAACTAGACTAGAATATCTACATGTTATACATTTTAGTGGTGAATATAAAGGATACACACAAACCGTACATGATTAGTCTGTTGGAGGGGTCAAGCCTAGGCAGAACCAAGAACTTCGATTACCTAGGGACCTTATTTAATTCCTCCCTGACATGGACGCCTGTGACAACATTAAGAAATCAGCAATTTAGCAAAACTGATGGAGCAGTGTTCAGATTTGCACACAAACTGCACCAGAAAACCGGAATTAATTACAACCTTCAACAGTAGGTGCATACCTGTTGGGACAAATGGGGCTGGCATTTGGGGCTACTGCAGATTCTTTTCCGCCACAAGAAAGCAGTCTATTTATCACTTGATAATTAGTATCGCATACCATGGCTTGTAAATATCAAGAAAATGTTTTATCAATTGAGAGCTGCAGACATCATCCGAGGGAGATTGTTTAAGTTGCAAAGATAGAATTAGGCCGTGTTTTCAGGAATACTGTGTGGAGGGAACGTGATGCAACTATGTCAAGTATGTCCGAGTTTTCTGCTATTTGCACATCCACAGGGGTGGAACCCTATCTCTCACTTATAACGAATCCCAACGTTTTTTAACCAGTTTTAGGTTGAACACATTGCACTTTACCATAGCCTTCCCTACCCAGGAGAACTTTTTGAGGGCTCTGCCATCATGCCCTTGTGATAGTATCTCTAGGCAAAGCACTTCTCAATCTATGCTATTTTGCACTTTTATTCAATTCCACAAAACTTGTTTTTGGTTCCTAACATTAGATCATACAAGTTATCATTTATATTTTTACATAAGCTATACACATTAGATACTTGTCACGCTGTTTTAAATTGTATAAGACGGCCATTAATATAAGGAAAAGGTATGACTCAGGACAGTCATATATTGAAATTGAGAAATATGCGGAATTTTGTATATATTGACCTACTACAAATGTATTGTAATATAGGATATTGGAAATTGTTTTTAATCAGCAGTGTAATTATTTTATTTGCTCTTGTTGTTATGCATAGGTTTTCGATAATCTTGAAGATGTTGTGTATTGATGTGCCTATGTTCTTTTATGGCTGTTTTTAAGCCGAATAAAGGGGCATATTATCAAGGGCTTTATCGCGGCTTTAGCGGCACTTTTTGCCGCTAAAGCGGCGATAATTTTATCGCCCTATCAGCAAGCTGTCGCTAACAAGCGTTAGCGACAGCTTTCAGGCATTAGCGGCCGGTTATACCATCGCCTTGCATGCCAGCGATAATTATCGCTAATGACATGCAAGGTAGGCGTTCCCCACTAAAAGCGACTGAAAACAGTCGCTAACACAACTAACCCCTATTAACAAGGCAGGCAAAGCGATAAAATAAATCGCGCTAAGCGCGTTTATCGCTAGATTTTAACACCTGCTACTGAGGATGACTTACCTGTTTAAAGTATAGGAGGTGGATTGTCAGGCTGAATCCATCCTTGCGTTAATGCGAGAATATCGCTGCTTTTCCAGCGATATTCTCACATTTGGCGCTATCGCTGGAAATTTTATCGCTATGGAGATAAACCTTGTTAATAGGGTGTTATCTCAGCGATTTTTTCCAGCGATAGGCGGCGTTAAAAAAATTCGCGCTAGGCGCTGTTAGCGATAAATATCGCTATTCCTTGATAATATGCCCCTCAGATTGTTTTGACTGACTTTTGATTGATTTGTTTGTTCAGATTCCACAGCTGTGTAGGGAAATGTAAAGGAGGGTTATCACAAACCCTTCTGAATTCTGATTAGTAAGAGGAAGTCAAAAGCACTTTCTGAAAAATGGTCAGTATTTCATCTTCATGTGTAGCGCATTGATTTCTCAAGCCCTGTTTGAAGCACTGATACTTCACTTTCCGAGACTTGTGTACATGCAGGTATGCAGCTAAAAGGTGTTCATTGACATTGCCTCTTTATAGAGAGGAGGTAACTGTTTAAGTGACTCTACAAGAGGTACATCAGGCATACTGCAGAGAGAATTTAGTAGGATATCATTGCAGATGCATATCACAAAACTGGTGTAGAGAAGTGATCTGTAGGCACTCTTGGCAAAGCAATGAGGGTGTAGTGTGGAAGCTAGTAACACAATAGCATGCTCTGAGAGGTGGACTATGCGTACGACACTTAGATGAGTGCCAAAAAAGTGTGCTGCCCTTGGAATAGTGATGCCGCTGGAGATATGGCTATTAACGGTTTGAGTTGCTGTTGGGAGGTTGGACAGGCGAGTGTACACACTGCAGTGGACAATCTATGTTGTTGGGCAGATGCTGTGGATTTTGGGACAAATATGTACTCCAAGTGTAGCACAGATAGCAATAAGCTTCACTAGCTAGAGAGAAATATTCAGGTATGTGCCTATTTGGTAACTTAATGCGATACATGACAAAAAAAGTATTTGGCTAAATACGAGACTAGATTGTAGCCATATTTTTGAACTGCACTATAAATACTATACTTGATTGTAACTATATTATCTGACCTGCACACACTGTGGAGACTTGCCGCCAGGGTTTACAAGTTATGATGTCAATTATAGCCTACTATTAAGAGTGAGGAGTATCGCACTCATTAAAATATATTAGCATTCTTACTTAACACAGATTAATCCGTTTCTCACATTTAGTGACAAAACCTCATCGATTGAAGTACATCAGCATAATCCTTCATTATATGCTAAAATTGTAAATGTATTAGAAAATATTTAAAGTTTTTAAAAAGGTGCTCTTTCCAACTTATCAGGGATTGCACACTGATGCCACTTCCACATAAAATACCAGGCACGGAGACTACAATTTCTGCCTAATTACCCTCACAATCTTAACAGGCCATCTATAATGCCTGATCTGTCATCTCTTTTTGTAATAGATCAGTGATAGTCCACTCCATTCGCCAATGTTTCAGGATCTCCCTAATAAGGACAATCAATTATATTAAAACCACTCACATTGCCAATCAAAACACCACATTATGCCAAAAAATCTATGATGAAATCCAATATGTAAAACCGCTTTTATAAAAACGCTAAATATAGCTGGAAATAACTAGTTAAATGCTTACCCTAGGATTTTTCAACAACACACCAGGTGTGTCCCTACTGATTCTTCAAATGGCATCTTAACAATACAAGTACATATAGTGCTCTCTTATCTATTCAAAACGTCTTCATGCATGTGCATTGCCACTTCATGGTTAACATCTACAACATTATATTATATGTCCAAATATATCACTACTTAGGGGCCGATTACTATCTCGTCCGGAAAGCATTCCAACCGATTCGTTTCCGGAATGCTTTACGAATGACTCGGATCCAGGGAGTCCGACCGAGCGATTTTGATGCATCCGGATGCTTCCGGATACATATCGGTAGGACTCGCATTGACTTCAATGGGAGCCTGTGTTCCGAACGAGAACACAGGCTCCCATTGACAAAAGGGGTGGTTGGGGAAAACCTTACACCCTGTGGCAGGCACCCCATGGTGCCTGCCACACCGTGCAAGCATGTGAAAGGGTGGACCCATGGGTACCCCCACGGGCCGATTCGGAGGGCCCTGGGTGAAGGGGGGCCTGCTATGGGCCCCCAAAGTCAGATTCCAACAGACAATTCATTTTAGAACAACCAATTTGGAAAGGCTGTCTGAATCGGACATCCTAATCGCTCGGCTGGAAACGCAGTCCGTAGACTGCTACGATTCGGCTCCGACCAACTCGGTTATTCCCAATGCCTTTAGGAACCGAGTCAGACAGTTTGAATGCTTCCCATCCATCATAATCACTCATTGGGAAACGTGTCCGAGTCGGTCCAAAAGGCGGGTTCCGAATTGGATAAGGACGGCATCGTAATCAACCCCTTAGTCTAGGACAAAAAGAATTATGCTAACATGAATGGACACACCGACTATGGGACCGATTACGATGTCGTGCAGAAACTTTCCGCCCGACTCCTTGTCGGATTCGGTTCCGACCGACTCGTGGTCGGCGGTTCCGCATGACCGATTACAAAGCTTCCGAACACCGTTCAGAAGGTCTCCCATTGATTTCAATGGGAACCTGTGTTCCGACCGACAACACAGGCTCTTATGTGGAAAATCTGTGGTTGCAGTAAGCCTTGCAGCCTGTCACAGGCACCCCATGGTGCCTGCCACACTGTGCATGGTTTTACAGGGGGTCCCATGGGTACCCCCATGGCCCCCAACTAGAGGCCTCAGGATGAAGATGGGCCTGCTAGGGGCCCCCGAAGACAGTTTCCAACAGCTTTTCCGTGTCGTACAAACCGAGTCGGAAAGGCTGTCTGAATCTGACATCATAATCTGTTGGTCAGAAATGCTGTCCATAGAGCTGTATGATTTGGCTCTGACTGATTCGGTTTCTCTGAATGCTGGTTGGAACCGATTCAGAATGACCGAATGGTTTCCTTTCTGACCGCTAACATTGTGATCCGCCGGTCAGAATTGTTTTCGACGGAGTCGGGCGGATAGGTTCCGACACGGTCTAGGGGAATCCGAATGCCGTTCGGAGGCTTTCCGCACGACATTGTAATCAGTACCTTAATCTTTACACATCAGTACCTACTATTGGCAAAAGAGCGCGTGACATGCGGGAGGATAGTGTCCCTTTCCAACTTCAACAGTTCTGATTTTAAATAATACAATCATGAGAATATCTAAGTGACTATTCAATCACTGTGGTATTCCACCAATTATCAAGGCGATTATGGTTTTCGCAAAAGGCAGAGTGCAGCGTTACCTTCTTGTCTGGGCAAAATCATCATTCAGTGATGGTTTCCATAAAATTTGAGCAGTGACATCTGATAAAATCAGGAATTCAAAGGATCATATCTTTGAAACATGGCAGCCAATCTAAAAACAGTGGATCGAACTAGAGAATAGTTTGACTGCCAGCTTTAAAAGCCACCTTCCATATAAAGTGGACAGACATAATTTAATGATCTTATTCTATCAAACATTCAATTAGAGCCACAATCTTGCATATCGTGTTTCCCCAACACAGACAAGGGCCATACAAAAATATTTCCTTTCTATGTAAAGTTTCCATGTTTGCTGAACTTCATACTAAATACTAGAATTGACTGTGTATATATTTGCTGAAATGCAAACTATGGAAGCCTACTGATGGGGCATACAAGGCCATCACCTGCTATGTAACCTCATCAGCGACAAACAAAATCACTCTCTACCTTTGTCAACAGCTTTTGACATGAGGTGTCCCATGTTGGTCTGAGGGCAAACTTTCTGGGTATACACAGCATCTATGTACATAGAATAAATCTAAATGCGAATCATTTAGAGAGTCAGAAGTTATCTATGAAAAACTGGCATAGATCAGGCCCTCATGAACCAATGTTGGACATCCATTTTTGACAATAGTCACACATTAGTTGCATCCCAGAAATATCAACTTAGAATAACGATGCTGTGGGTAAGCACAGCTAATTAAATGCAAAACACTTGTAAATGTTATTTTGGAAGACAGGGAACTGAAATTGCTGCAAACACACAGATTCTTAGATGCTGCATCCAGTAGCAGTGACTAAAGTTATTTTCTTTTCATTTTCAACCAAATTTTTGAACATCACTCCTTGAGTTATTGCTTAAGAACACAGTTTCTGGGCTGCAATAGTTAAAAAAATCAATTCAAAACCAGAGTTAATTCCCATGGAAACCATTTCTTGTAACATTTCTTTTCAATTGAAAAAGCATTGAGAATTCATAAATCCCCTCTGGGCCCATAACCGTCCGAAGTCGTGTACCACACCAAAGCCATACTGACTATCTGTAAATATAGTCACCTGTTGTCGATCCGAAATATAGCATGCTCGGGTAAGAGCAATCATCTCAGCCACCTTTGCCGAGAATTCTCATTGAAGCCAAGCATCTTCTACTACTGCTGAAACAGTACAAACTGCATAAGCAGCTCTTAAATTTCCTTTGTGATCTTGTAAACACGAGCGATCCACAAACTGTATGTATTCAGATTAAGGTAGTCATTCATCTTGTATATCTGGTCTTGACTTGGTGCATAGTTAAGTGACATCAAGACAGTCATGCTCCACTTCACCATCATCATTGTCATTCTCAGGAAGGAGTAGCAAAGAGGCAGGATTCAAACCAGAACACCTTTTTAGGGAGATGTTCTCAGCGACCAGTAAGATTTGCTCATACCAGGTCAGGCAGCTGTTCGTAAGGCGCTGTATCCTTGTTTTAGTTACCAAAAGTTTGACAGAATGAGAAACATACACAGTCAAGGGATGACCCAATACTATACTTTTGCACCTTTCGATGGAGACACCTATCGATGTCACTGCTTTAAGGCAGCCAGGCAACGTTGCAGCCACTGCATCAAACGTGGCTGAGAAATAGGTAAATGGTCTTCAGGGACCTCCGTGGTTCTGTGTTAACCCTGGAAGCGCGCAACCCTCTATTTCACTGCAGAAAAGCAAAAACGATTTGTTATAATCAAGCATTCCTAGTGCCGAGACGTGACAGAGGCTTTCTCTCAACTCTAGGAAAGCAGCCAGGCAGTCATTGTCCCAAGGCACCGTATCCGACACATCCTTGTATGTCAGCCTTTGTAAAGACTTGACCACTAGGTAAGAGTTGGGTATCCACTGGTGACAGTAGCTCACCATTCCCAAAAATACCCTGACTTCTTTCTGGGATGTTGGCAGATTAATTTGCATGATCACCGAAATTCTCACTTGTGACACCCTTCTCACACCTTTCTCAATACGATGACCAAGATATAGGACTTCTCTCAAACAGTACTGCAACTTATTTGGGGACACCTTATGTCCATTCTCAGCCAAGTGGTTTAGCAATACAATAGTGTCAGTTTTGCATACTTCCCCGAGTATGCAACCAGCAGGTCGTCAATATACTGGACCAGGACAGAGTTATAGGGCATAACCAAAGACTCCAAATTCTTCTTAAGGATTCGATTAAAGATGGAGGGGTTCTCAGAATGCCCTTGTGGGACTCGGCACCATGCCAAAATACGGTCCCTGAGCCTAAAGGCAAAGAGGAACTGACTGTCTTCATGCAAAGGTGTAGAGAATAATGCCTGACATAAATTAATAACAGTAAACCACTCAGCCTCACATGGAATGTGAAACAATATTTCAGCAGGATTCAGTACCACGGGACAACAAGGGATCATAATAGTATTGATTTTTCGAAGGTCCTGCACAATGCGTTACTTACAGCTAGGCTTCTGCAGGCCCAAAATGGGTGAGTTACGTGGACTCCAAATGATTTTTTTCAGTATACCTTGTTGAATCATTGTCTCAATCACTGGAGTTATTCCAGCAATCATTTCAGGAGTCAAATTATACTGCGATCTTATGGGATATTGCACATTCGTTTTATTTGTATACGGACAGGCTCAACTCCTTTAATGAGTCCAATGTCCTTTCCTGAAAAATCCCAAACTTCTGGTTTCACTGAAACTCTAAGATCTAAAGGCAAGTCTTCTGTCGTCATCATTGGAAACATATCAATAATTATATTTTGATTTGTCAACTTAAAGCCAATATCAATCAATCAAATATCTTTATTCGCATTTTGTAAATGCATAAAAGTACAAATAATTATCACAATGCAATTTGATAGAAAAATAATTAAAATCAGTTAATAATTAATTTTGTGTATTATCCCTTTAAAAATGACAATATTTACAAGTATCCGCATTGCTAAAACTAACAGCTATTCGTTATACAAAAAAAGATTATTACAACAGACAATTAAGATGGCACCACTTCCACAACAAATTCCAAATAACATATTTAAAACCTTACAGCAATTCATTTTCAGGGATTGGGGGATTGACGTCAGGTTAATAAAAATGATCAAATAAAACAACACCCTTATCTGTAGAACTTCTCATAGTCCGAAGGACTGAATATAAAAAATTTGCAATCATAAAACATATATAAGGGGTTTCCAAGGAATTAATAACTGCAAAAGTTGAGGAGTGAGAATATAGACTCAATTTTGTTATCAGAGGGAGAATATATTTTTTCCTTTCCATTTTGTAAAGACAACAAAAAAATAAAATATGGGACATCGATTGAGTAGACAAGCCATCGCAGGGACATGGCGATAGGTTATTTAAAGAAGATTCGTAAGCTGGATATCCTGCCATCAAGGGGAAAAGATTTAGCCTCATCCTTGTTAAAAGATATCGATGCATCTGTTAGTAACAAAGGAGAGATAAGAGTCATGACCCATAGGCACTCTAGGCAGTGTTTGGCAGTAAGTAACAGTAACTTTACTTTGGTTGCATTGCCATTATTCTAACTCACACTTTTTAATAAAGGCCTCTCTTAGCTTAGTCTTAGAGAAAGACAAGCATTTGCAGGATGTTGTGTACAACAAAGCTGAGCCCAAATATGTGAGGGACTTCCTGACGTACGCTAGCCAAGGAATATAATTGGCTCGGTCTAGGTTAGTTATATCTTTTATTACAGCTTGATTCAGCCCAACCGTATCCCTTTTCCAGATGCGCAACCATAAGAGGAGCGGGGCCAGTTTTATTGCGTCAGTAATAAAAGGGAGGCCAAGTTCTTTTTTTGGGCAATCCGGTTCGAACAGGCCAGGTTAACAGAAAGCAATTTTTTAACAAATTTATCCTCCACTTTCTGGAGAGCACCCACTTCAGCTGTGCCCAAAATTTCTGTGCCATAGGTAGCTATGGCTACGTATTTTGCCAGATATATTTCTACCATTTCTCTTATTGATTTTTTTCCCCAAATTAGAGGCAAATTTCCACAGGGCAACAATGCTTCTCTGCAGCAAATTGACTCTATTTCAACCATGGCAGACCAATTAAGTTTGGAGTCGAAGAAGAGGCCTAGATACATAAAGGACTCTACTCGTTCCAGACAGCCCCCATCTAGGTGAAATGAAATAGACTTTTTCATCCCAGTCCCGCTATCATGACAAAGGTTTTCGATCTGTTAACAAACAAACCCAATTCCGCCATATAAGGTGAATAAGAGCCAATCAGGCGCTGTAGGGCCAGTGGTGTCCTTGCCATCAGGACCGCATCACCTGCATAGAAGAGAGCAGGCAGTGGTAAGCCACCTGCTGATGAAACATCTATGCACTGTGCGGTCAAAACTTCATTACATTTGTTGGTGTACAGGGAGAACAAAAAGGGGGTGAGGACACACACCTGTTGCCCCCCCTTTTCAATTTTGAATGTTTCTGTGCATTGCCCCTGTTTGCCAAACCTAACTACAGCCTATGCCTCTTTATAGAGCTCCCTAATAAAAAGAATTATGGGGTTGTCCACGCCCATCGGCTCCAACAGAACCCACAGTTTTGAGTGGTCTACGCAGTCGAAGACCGCAGACAAATCCACAAAAGCCATATAAAACTGGCCATTTTTTGCGGAAACATACTTAACTGCAAGTAAGGCCAGGTTGAGTCCTTGGTCGATCGTTCCCCTCCCCTTTCCAAACCCATATTGAGTCTCCGCTAGAACGTTATTAGTAAAAGCCCACTCCTCCAGTCCATTTAAAAGCAATCTCCTCATTAATTTTGCCGTACTGTCCAGGAAAGAGATTGGGCGATAATTTGCCGGATTCATGGGATCCCCTTTCTTAGATATAGGGATAGTCACCGATTGTTTCCAAGATACTGGAGGTCCCACTATAGAAACAGCATTAAAAACTTGTGTCAGTAGTGGGGTCCATAAATTTTTGTATACAAAAAAAATATCCAGAGGAACCCCATCCGGCCCCGCTGCCTTTAAGGCAGGCGATTGAGAGAGAGCCAGCTCGATTTCCTCTAGCGAAAAATCCATCCCTCGTTGGGCAGTCATCGAATCACCCGTTTTATTTGTAGCACTATCCTTCTGTACGTTGAAGATACTCTGAAAGTGAGAGAGCCAGGTGGTTTCATCTATATGATTGTCAAGAGAGGGGCCCACCTGATCCTGCAAGAAGGGAGCATTTACCACCCTTCAAAAGGCCTTACTGTCTTTACTCCTCGAACCTCACCCAAATTTACCCAGGCATCATCCCGTAACTCCTTTTTCCTCACCATTCTAGCTGTCTTATAGTCAGCTCATAGCTTCCTTATTAGATAAAGCCAATATACTCAGCATGAGTTTGTAGTTCTATTCCTTAAGGGGTACAAAAATAGTGCTGGTCAGTTTGCACAACAAATCTCATCCTAACAAACTCACAGGACTCTTATCACAAACCACAAATTGAGTTTTATTCTCAAAACTTCCTATCTTTACAAGGACATCCTCAGCAATAACATTCTTCATTTGTTGATTAGCAACTCTAAAAACGTGGATAGTTTTTATTGAGAGGGGTAGGTTTGGAACGTCCACTGATCTCACAGTAGATCAGCTAGCACCAGTAGCAATCAAGAATTATACGTCTGAGTCATTTACCTCAGCATCTATAAAGGGGCCACTCTAGTCTACCTCCAAGAATGTGCCAAGCATGCATTCTTCCTCCACCCCTCAGGCACCATCAGGAGGACTGATCGAAGCCGAACTTTTCACTTGTCTCGAACATGGGAAATTGTTGTTAAGGATTATTATTCTGGAAAGCATTCTGATTCAAATTCGGAACCTGATTTGAAGAAAATCTGGGTATGTTAACAGCTTGCTTTGGCATCGCAGGATAAAGAACCTGCATTACTGGGGCTTGTAGTACATAAAAATTCTGAGATCTATTCTGTTGCTGCATGGAATTACTGTTCTGAGGTGGTACAACCCTGGATTTTGACCCTGATTTGTGGGATTAAAATGGCATTCTCGCTTCCAATGCCACATCCTATTGCAGTAGTGACAGGGATTGGACGTCTTCAATGTAGCCACATCAATTCCGGTAGTCGGATCAATAGGGACTCCCAACCTCTATCTTGTGACTGAAATCCACCTCCAACCTGCATCGCTGAAGCTCCTTGTTGATATACTCCCTTCATTGGAGGGGCATTCCCTACAAACGGCGGATTCTGAATTCCTCTCTGAGCAGCCTTCATTTGTACCACCATCAACTTTTCCTTTAATTTCTACTGTCTCATTTCAATCTCATCATTGCAATATTTAGCATATCGCAAAATCTTGTCAACCAATTATTCTGCCAACAAATCAAGTGCTGTAGAACCATCATAATAATCTCAGGCCTTAATCCTGTCACAAACCTGGACACAAAATGTCTCATTTCTTTAGGATCCAGTATTTTCATTCTACTATACTGTGTGAATGCCTGTAACAATCTCTCATAATATGCATGAATCATCTCCTTCAGTTCCTAGGTCGTTCAATTGATCTTAACCCAGTCAATATCTTAGGATGGCACCTTACACTTCAACCACAACATCACCCGATCATACTGCCTCATCACTATAGCTGAAGGCCCATTAATTGCAGGATCTCTTGTCGGCTTTCTCTCAGACCACTCTATGACTATGTTGCACGCCATCCACAAATCGCTTGAAACCGCAATATCAAACCAGGTATTCAAATCAGTCCACAAAACCTTCAAAATGTTCACAACTTATCTTAATTTGGCGAATTTATTTGTAACTGACAGAAGATCACTCCTACTTCAAGGTATACATATGTAACTTCCACTAGGTACTTTCTGTAAAGGGAAGCTTGTAGCTCCCGTTTTCCTCCTCCGGGAAGAGGCGGCTCTCCCGTCGTTCTTTTGGGAGACATTCTTTTTGACCATTTAACTTCCCACTTTTCTTATTCACTCCAAATTCGAATGCTGTGGATTAATTCCCAAATTTGCATTAACATCCCTGGTATTCTCATATCTTCTATGTCCTGATCACTAAATGCGAAAGGTGGATCTTCTGTAAAGCTTGTGTTCACTCCAAATGTACCTCATATTTCTGAGCTAAATTCACATAATTTGTCATGGACTTGTCCTGGTCTCCTAGTAGCATCCTTGCTCATGAACAAATGTTCACTGTCCTGTTTCTATTCGATCCAATGCAAGACAACCACTTATCATTTAATGCAATTCCAACTTCAATTTTCCCATATCCACCAAGTTTACTTTCAGAGTGAAATGAAGATTTGGGGAGAGGATGTGGCCTTATGGCTAGAGCGGTCACCCTCAAAGCTGGGGAACCGGGTTTGAGTCTTGGCAGGGACGCTCAACATCCTGTGGTTCTGGGCAAATCACTTAATCTCCACGTGCACAAAAAAAATGAATGTGTCTATCTGTAACGCAACTGGTGCTCATGTAAAGTGCTCTGATACCTTCGGGTCAAGTTTGCGCTATATAAAACTCCAGAAAAAAAAGAGTTCCCTGACTCACTTCCGTAATCCCACTCTCATTCGATATAGCATTAGGGACTTTCAAAAAGTATTCCAATTCCTGGACATTAAGACCAGGATGTTCCTTAGGAGCTTTAGATAGTGCCTTTACTTCAGGTGTGCTGTTATGCCTATTTAGAGGCGGTTCCCAGATAAGTGAACCCAAATCAGGCAACCCCAGGAATGACCTTAAAGGTCCAAATCCAGTCTGATGTACAGATGGGTCTGCACTTACACCACAAGGAGAACTTGCATTAATCAGACTTAACGGAACAAATTCTCCTACCCTCTGACTCATGGGTGAAATTTCTGATGCTTGTTGTTGAGCGGGGACAGCTGAGTTTTGAATCCCATTTCCCCCGGAACCAGATTTATATATAGAAACCACTGGTTTAATGGTAACAGGAACAGTAAGTGCATCTGGGACTATGCAAGCGGTGGAGGTCCAAGGAACGCAAGTTCATATTTTGATTCAGGATAATAGCCCCCATCACGCCCGGTCCTTCTACACAATCCCTATCATGCCAGGACTCGTACTTACTGATGCAGTAGGCAATCCAGTGTTCCCACCTACAGCCTCACTCCCACCTCCCTCCATTCGAATCTCATTTTACAGAGGTGGTCTGTAGTAGTCTTTCTATTGTTGCTTTCATTACTGTAATTACCACTGTTAATGATGTGACTGTCATGGTGATATAATGTGATTGTTTGAATACCAGGGGGCAGTTGCCAGTGTCCCTGGAAGCTGTGGAGATGAACAGGCATTTAACTAAGTGCTCTCTCACCTACCTGTCTCCGTGCACTTACTACAAATATGACGACGAGTTGGTATGTTCCTCTCTCCACCCACGTGTGCTGTTCTGGTGTATCCTGCGTTTCTCCATGGTTCGCTGCTGTTGTTTCCACTATTGTTCTGGTGCCTTCAACTTTAACTTAAACTTCGACATCAACTTTGCTCGATAAACTGTCATCGTTGGTTTTTCGTATGCTTTGCTGTGGATCTATCCTTCACTGGTGTGTTCTCTATATGGAAGAAAGCCAAGAGAAGGTCAGCCGTACAAGGAAAGAACACCCGTCAGCGACTCTTCTCTTTGGGAGCTTTCTCTTTCTGCAAGTTTGTTGATGTTTGTGAGAAGTTGGCCTGGCATATGCTGTCCACTATTTGTAGTGGGCACCTTGCACCAGTCCAAACAACCCCTTATTGGAGATAGGTTAAAGACAACCTTTATTGAAAGCTATCCTAGTGGTAGCTATGGAGAGCAGCCTTCAGGCTAAGTCTTGAAGGAATGTAAAGCAGCTTGTTTTACCAGTCTATAATCTCTTGAGTGACCAAATGAAAGAGGACCACACCAGGTATATATTCAAAATATATGTATTTATTACTAAACACACCCCTCTAGTCTCTTTATGAGGCTAGAGTTCGAAGTACATAAATTATAAGTTAGTTATCTACAGTAATAGCACAAATACACGTTTGAGCCCTAGGGGCGTACCAAACCATATACCAATAAAGTGGTATAAGAACCACGACTGAGCTAGACACAGGGCCTAGAGCCTGTTGAAGTGCTTGGACCACAAGGAACCACCTAAGGTAGTGACACAGGGGACCCACGGGGGACGCGTGCAGTGTATGAACACAGCCGCGAATCGCCGTTAACTTCTATGGGGAAAGTCGCGATTTGAATTTAAAAGAAAAGGGACACTTAGAGGAGGACTTGGAGCAAACCCTTTGAGAACTAGGCTGTTCTAGTGTCAATACCCACGGGAGCACCGGAGTACTCGAGTTACCTCACCCAGGGAAGCCGGGTGCATAGGTGTCTTTCGGGGTCGGGTTTCGTCGTCGCTTTCAATGGCGATCTGCTGCAAAGTGCTGCTGGCGGCCAAGTCGAAAGTGTTCGGGTGGATCCAAAGGTGGATCGAAGATCTGAAGAACCTGAAAGCAGAGGGGATAGAGTCTGGGTCACTAGCCAGTGACCAGGAAGGCGATGAGCAGATGCCCACTGATGTCGAGTGCTTCAGGTAGGTTGACGGTTGTCTTGACTCTTCAGCCACGAGGTCCAGGAGGTGTCGACGATGACCAGGAGCTGGATTCGAGCTGTCCCACGACGTCTGTCGATTGCAGGGGTGTCGGTGACCGGATTGGACCCAACAAGCCTTGGCAACGGCAAGTCTCATGGAAATGGAAGAAGGACGATGTTGCAGACCAGCAAGGGCTGGGGGACTCACCCAGCAAGGGTAAGTCAGGGCACGCCTGGAGCAACCAGGGAGCCCAAGCAAAAAAAGATTGGCCTTCGGGAGGGCCTACTAGCCAACGGACTAGCAACTGCGAAGGAGCCTCAAGTCGATGCATGTGGAGCTGGCTCACAGGACACTCGTGGAGTGGAGGCCAGTGATCTTCGGTGCAGTTGGTGCTGGAGGCTGGGGCTACTCGGAGCCCAAAGCACAACTTCGTGGGAAACCCAGAAGAGGATGCACTTGCAAATGCATTCAGTGTCCAAAGGTCACAGTTCCACGTTACCCACGACAGCTACGGGCCTTAGCTTTGCTGGGGACTCAGGGCAGCCTCGGGGAAGTCTGGAAATCTACCTCTGGTGATGCAAAGACTTCAGCGTCCGGCGGGAGCTTCAGCAATGCAGACCGGACAATTGCTTCTTTGGTGCCTGCCAAGCAGGGGAGTCACTCCTTGACCCCAAGGGATATTCTTCAGTCCTCTAATCTTAAAGTAGAGCGTCGAAGGTCCAGGATTCTGTGTCAGAGTTTCATCCAGGTAAATCTAAAGTCCTAAGGACGGGGGTCCCCTACTTATACTAAGGTAGGGGTTGGACATACTCTGTGGCCCCACCTATGGGAGGGTCAGGGCAGAGGGGTGGTTACACCCCTTTCCCTTTGTCCAGTTTCGTGCCAGAGCAGGGGCTGGAAGCCCCTGAGCCGGTTTGAACTGGGGTATGCACAGGGACACCAAGTGTGCCCCCAGTGCAGGACTTCAAAGCACCAGAGAGTGCTCCCGCCCAGCCCCAATACACACTATCCTGTCTGGGGAGGTGGTTACACCTCCCTGGGACAGGAAACCTATTGTCCAGGCCTCCCCTGCCGGAGTTTCGGTCAGCAGCAGGAGGCCAGACTCGTGTCTGTGGCAGCGGCATCCATTTTGTGATGCCAGGGCTCTGGAAAATCAGTACCGGGTATACCAGTGTGTACATGTCTCTCCCTCTAGAAGGGTGGAATGCTACCCCCGCCACCAGAACTGGCGGGGGGGTAGTATTCCAAGATGTTTGACACCAAACATGACATGTTTCCGTGCAGCCATCCCAAAGTTAGCATTTAACGCGAGGTTATAATGCGCTTAAGAGTATATGGTCAGGCTGCACTACAAACAGCATCAGAGAAGGGTCTCCGAATGCTGCAGAGGGGCCCTGCTCATGCAGGGGCACCCTCTCACATAGGAACCATGCACTCTGCCTTCAGGATTGATAAGGCCTGCCATAGGAGTGACTTATAGGTTTATATGTGTGTATGTATGTAGTGATATAGGTAGCCTATATCACAGTAAGGGGCGCATGCACCACCTTACCCAGGCTGCAGTAGTAGACCTGTGGTGTCATTTTGGATGGCCTTCCAGGGGTGGCACAATACATGCTGCAGCCCCTGGTAGGCCTCTGAGGTACCTATGCCCTGGGTACATAGTATACCATATACTAGGGACTTATAAGGGCACTCCAGATTCCAATCAGAGATGTGCCTAAGGCACATGGAAACCATTTTAAAGAGGAAGCAGCTAGGCTGGGGTTCTGATTAGCAGGGCCCCAGCCAGACTAAGGTCGAAAAACAGTGAAGCATCAGCAAAAAGTGGGGTACCCATGTGAAGCAGATCCTACTCTCCTACAATGTTCTGCACCCGGATGGCTCTGTTCTGCTCCTGAGCTGTGGTTTTTGGCGTTGCACAAACTGTGAGTGTTTCAGATTGTCCTGAGGCCGTGTGGGGCTCTGTGTGTTCTACTCCCTACAGGAGTGTGACTCTTTTTGTGGAGGTCTTCTCACGTTCGTGACCAGCCCTGTATGGTGACGCAATGGAATGTTGCAGTGGGCCTGGCGAATGCAAGGAGCGAGTCACTATGCGTGTCATCGCGCTGTGAGGTTTGATGTTCGATTTCTCTACGCAGCAGCGTGTCCTGGAGAAGCACGTAGCAGTGCGAGTCATCGCGTTCTCGGTCAAAGGTTTCCCTGGGTTCACAACCTAGCAACGCAGTGGAGGGCGCGGCGTGTATATACGCTCATGATTGGAACGTCTTTTGGGCTTGTCACGCCTTAATTCCTACAACGCTATGGACCCTCTGCTGTGCTTCAGTTACGTGTACTTTGTCAACGTTTTGCCAGCGTTTGCACACAAGTGAAATTGATTTCTCAAGCACTTCTGAATGCCCATCGGTTTCCCATCGGCCCAAATTCCTGTCTTTGGAGTGTTTCTGATCCTGTTCAAAACGCGGATGAGACTCCGATTATTCAACTCCGTGCTGCCAGTGAGACTTCATGCTGCAATATTGGTTACGCTGCCGCAGTTTGTGAGCAATATTCATGATACATGTCCCTGTGTGTATAATAACTTATTTTCTTTTTGCAGGTAATAGTTAACTGTTCATACATTTTTAACAGACTTATTAAGTGTATTTCGTATAAGATGCAAAATGTACAACCTCCCCCTCCATTTTTACAGCTTCCAGGTGATCTACCAGTCAGGTGGAAGGTGTGGTATAGGGCTTTTGAGAAATATTTAGGTGCCATGGGGGGTACAAGCTTTAGTGCTGAACGCAGAAGATTCATTTTGGAACATAATCTAGGGTTTGAGGGACAAGCTGTCTGTTAGAAATGGGATTTCTGGTTGGCTAAGGCTTTCGCCAAAGCCAGGCAGAAACCACCATTCTAGTCAGGGCAAGGGAGTTACACACCCAAGATAACCCCTGCTCACCCCCTTGGTAGCTTGGCACGAGCAGTCAGGCCTATCCCGGAGGCAATGTGTAAAGCGTTTGCGCACGCACACAGCAACAACATACCAGGCGCACCACAAAAGGAACTCCACACAAGGTTATATCAAAAATAGCCTTTGTATTCTCATAACACATTAGAATAGTACTCACATAATATACATGGTGCCACCTGGCACTAGATCATATCTACAAAGGATTATTTACACCTGACAGGGCCCACTGGACCACTGTCAGAACCATCATAAAGTGAACTTAGTAAAAGGAAGACATATAATAAACGTACAACCAGTAGTCACTGGTAACCACTGTACTCAGCATCATCCTGTAACATAATCCACATTATGCACAGTATCACATTAGGCGCCAAACACATTGTACGCCAACCTCATCAGTCTAACATATTAGACCCTAACCTCCTAAGTATCACTCACATTAGGGGTATATTCACAGTAGGAAATAATCTCACTGGCATAAACCCATTACGCACATAATCTCATCCCTAAACGCATTTAGAGGCATGAATCACAGTAAAGCATCACATTTCCTAACATAATGTAAATCACTGATCCCCTGGCCAACTGGCCTTCTCAAGGGGCTCAAACGCCCTGTGTTCAGAATGTCAGGGCTGCTGCCTATGCAGCGGAATCAAAAGTGCGCCATTGCGCTAGGGCAAGGGAGTGCATCTCACTCCTCTCTCAAAATATGCCCCCAAAGAACTGTGGCCTAAACCTAGCAGCTGGCACTAAGTGCTGCGCAGCTGTAATACAGAACGTGGGCCTGGGCACTCACTGTGCCCTCTGGACAAATATGGGAACACGTTGCAGCTGCCTGCGCTCTCGCAGGGCAGCTGAGAATCAGCCAACAAGAAAACAAGCACTGGCACTACAAGTGCCGTGGGAGCCCCGCTCCGGGACTCCTAAAATAATGGGGTAAAACGTTGCAGCTGCCCGCTATCAGGTGGGGCAGCTGGGTCGCAAAAGGAAGGACTGGTGATCCAGCGGGATACTAGCAACAAGCATTCATACACCAAATACTCACCTGGTCCCATACATTCATACTACGCTAGCAATTTCCGCTGGTGGGTCAGTTGTACTCTTTATCAAATCCCTGCTACCAATTACTTTTCTGATTGAAGAGTAATGACTTACCAATGGACCCTTTGCTAATTGGGAAGTTTAAAATGAGTGACATTCATTACAATTCATAATCCTGAAATAATCACTGAGTCAGGAAGTTTTTAAATGTTTATCTAAAGATTTAGCAGAGTAAAATACAGAACCACATGATACTTAATCGTATATCAAGGATGAAGCATAATAATCAATTATCGATCAATGACGGTCACTCAGAAAGGAGAAGATAGAGACAGCAGCACCAGTAAAAGTTGCGTTTATATTTACCTAAAGGTGTGAGAAACCAAACCCCTTGGCCAAGGAGTTGGAAAGATAGGTCCCAGGAAGGATGAAGAGCGAAGACCTCCGGACCGAGTTCAGGACAGGACAGGTGACCTCTCTATCAACGACGCCTGCGCCGTTCCCCTCTCTGATACTTCGCTTCTCCTCGATTTCTCCCGTGTCTTCCTTCTAATGGACTCCGCCGCCCCCACCTCAGGACCTCTCTGGACAGCGGTTCAGCCTGCAATCGATCAGCTCGCTCTCTGGTTCTCAAGCTGTCAGCCTTAATGTGCTAGCTTAATTAACTAATTCTATATCTATTATACCCTTCTATGCCCATGTACCTCCCCTAAATGTTGCAAAATTATGGGACCACTACTTCTGATTGGACGGGGACAGGGGGTTGATCCTCACACCATATCAATTTAGTTCAATTTCTTTAAGCCCATTGTCTTTAAAATACCGCCCATCACAATTAATACATTTGCTTTATTTCCCATTGATTCAGCAATACATTTTATATACATTTGTATCGAGTTCAGGTACATTTCAGATAAACTTGTGAACCAGGCTTCGCGACCTTGGAGGGCTTCCAAGTTGACTTCATCGCATTCTCTGGTCAGCCTTTCAGGGCGCATGTGCAGAACCAATGTCTCTCGAGCTGCAGTTCAACCAACCCAGGCCCTTTTATGAACTAATAAAAAGTCAAAGCAGGAAATATTAAAATCACAAAATAAATGGTTTCACTGTATACCCACTATGTCTACTCTATTCCCGTTTAATTAAAATCTATCCCACATTAATAGCGTTAGAATACCACAGTTTTATTTGCAACATATGAGCAAGCTGTAGCACGTGAAAACATTAAGCAGCCATTTTAATACACACTGCGCAGAAGCAAAGGTTTCCCTCCAAGCAAAGAAAGACGTCATACCACGTGATATGGTTGACACATGCGCAATGAGGTTCCCGCGCATTAGCGGCCATTTTGGATTAGACAAGCGTTATTTGTTAGTTTAAACTAAGGGTGGGCGAAGTTCGCGAAGTAGCGCTACGCGAAGCTACGCGAAGTGCACTTCGCACTACGCGATCTACGCGTAGCCCTATGCGAACTGCGTAGTGCGCTGTTCGCGATGATTGCACAGTGCCGGATGCTTGTCCGCACTGTGCAATCATTGAAAACGGCATCTTGCACAGTGCGAGCTGTCTTTTACTGCCGCTCGAGTCGATTTTTACTCGAGCGGCAGCTTTCTCAACGCGGACTGGTAGTTTCTCATCGCGAGCGGTCGCGAGCATACGCGACCACTCACAATGAGAAACCTGACCTCCCCGCATTGAGAATCTCGCCAGGAGGTTTATTTTCCATGCTCGCGATCGGCAACTTGATGTTGCTGATCGCGAACGAGGAAAAAGTCTCGCCGGGATGTCATTTTGCTTGCTCGCGGTCGCCAACTTGACGTTGAGGACCGCGAGCAAGCAAAAAATTACCGCTGCACTACGCTACGCTACGCTACACGTGTTTGCACTGTGCTACGTGCAATTCGCGTAGTGCGAAGTAGCGCAAACTTCGCAAACTACGCGAGCGTAGCGTAGTGCTTTGCCCACCCTTAGTTTAAACACATAGGCAAGCTTCTTTCTAATTGTATTCATGTGTGCATTTGTTAATACAAACATTACAAAGATTAACAATTAATACTATGAGAAGATTGCTTCCGAGCAAGTCTCATTGTGAGTTCTTGCTCCATCAATCCCCTCTCTGATGGCGTTTCTGAGCCATCGAATACTACCCACAACCAGATGCCAACTTTTAGCATAAAATTGACTCAGCTCCATTTTTACATTTTCTATTTTTATCGTCTCCTTTCAGTTTCTTGTATAATTCGCTTTTCAGATCTTCTAGTTCAATTTCATCAAACTTTCGTTTCTTTCCTTTTCCTGTCACTCTATACGTCTCATTCTTTTTACAACATTTGCACCATATTATTATTGACAGTACTATTATTGCTATCCCTGCTAAGGGTACTAATATTTGACCTATAAGTCCTTTCCCTACATTAGCAAACCAGGTACCAATTGACGCAATACTATTGGTCAATCTTTCCCATACACTATCAACTTTCAGTGGTTTTAGTTCATTCTCAAGTTTTGTTATATTCTGTACATATGTTCCAATTTCTGCACTTTTGTCAGGTATGTAAGTGCAACAGTGTTTCGTCTTCAATAATTTACAGACTCCGCCCTCTTTTGCTAATATTAAATCAAGAGCAAGTCAATTTTGCATAACCATAGATCTAATCGAAACCATCTCCGCATTAATCATTAGAAAACCTCCAGCAGTGTCCGTTGATAAACAATCAACTACTGTAGATAATTTACATATTTTCCTTGAGTTCAGAATTATTCCCACTGAAGGTATCAATGCACCAAATATATCATCTACAATTTCAGAAAAACTAGCTCTTTTACTACGTATTAATTCATTATTATTTTCATTGCTCCCAGTGTTTCTTTTTACGTGGTATATTTTTGGAAATACTATTCCAAAGTAACAACTTCCATACCACCGTGCAGGAAGCCTAAAGTAAGCCTTATTCCCACACACATAATAGATTCCAGGAAAAACTGAATCTGTTCCTCCTTTTAGTCCCCAACCTCCAAGAATTAAGAAATTATGTTCACATTCACTGGTACCGATGAAAACATTGTTATAATCAGTTTTTAACCTATGTAGACAAATTTTCCCTGTCTTTACAAAATCCAGAGCCATAGCAGCTTGAGCCTTGCCAGGTGTGTAACTACCTTCTTTCTCAGCCCAAGGTGGCAGATGAGCCTTATGCTCAGACGCTTTCTTTTGGAAATCTTGTCTTCTATCTTCTACTAAATTCAAAAATATCTTTTCTTCTTCATGTAACGAACATGTTAGATTGCCTCTATGTGCATGTGTTATATCTATCGATTTCATTGTTAGGAAAAATTCTCCCATAAACTGTGCGTCTTGACTACTAAGCACTGGGTTCATATTCTTTCGAATCGGAACCTCAGAAAATATCACATCTATATTTGAATAGTAATACTGAAGTCTCCCTGTTTTATAAAATAAACTAGCCAATACACTACATGATATGCCATAAGTTGATGGCAAATGATGATATGTTAACCCTTCTGCTACTGATTCGGGTAACTTCATACAGACATAACAATTACTAACTTCCATGGTATCTACATATTGAAACAATAATTTTGTGAAAACATTCAAACTAGTGTCGTTATCTGTTACTTCATGATGAAACTCTGGTTCATCTTCTGCCTTTAGTTCTACTCTATTACTTTTCAAGTTATCTGTCCTTCCCTTCGTTTCGTTGTTAATCTTTTTATCCATTATCAGAAGGTAAGGAATTGTTACGATCACAACTAACCATACTATAAGCACCACTACCAGACTACATATGCATATAGCACAGCATCTTTTACAACATTTCTGTTTCGGTCTCCCCGAAACTCTATCGTCAGGCATTTTTGACAAGGAATATTTCTCTTCTTATCTTTATTTCAAGTCTTTTTACGTTATCAAGGTGGTTTTATTTCTTTCTCATAAGTCAGTTCCGCACTTGTTCCTTCGTCACCACTTTCACTTGATTCTGAGCTCTCGTATTCTTCAAGGATGATATAAGTCCAATCAGGACCTTTAAATTTATTGTTCACAAGTTTCAGTCTTTTGCTTTTTCGTTTTTTAGTTCCACTTGTTTGTCCCGTTAGGCTTGTTACTTCATTTACTTGTTCTGGATCTTCACTTCTCGTTTCTATATGGTATTTCACTCTTTTAATGACACTAGGCCAATGATCACCTTTTCTGGTTTTCTTTGTTTGCACTGTCTCTTCACTTCTTATCTCTTCTTCAGAAGTTCTTTTATTTTCAAGTTGTGGCACAGTTTGTTTTTCTTCGTTCTCAGTTTCTTCTTCTATTTGTTCTTTCTCAGGTCTTATTGGTTTTTCTTCAGTTGCTCCACTGTGAATTTCTAATAACTGATCTTGTTCGGGACTTACGACTTCATGCTTGAGATTTTTGTGATCTACTTCTTGAATGTATTTTCCTAGATCTAACTGGTCCTGATCAGGGCTTATTGCACTTTGTACTTCTGCAGCCTGACCGCGTTCTTCTAAACCTGTCTGTCCCTGCTCAAATTTTGTTGTTTCGTTGTTTATTTGAGCCCAATTTCCTCTCCCTATCTGGTCCTGCTCAGGTCCTTTTATTGTTTCATTTTCCTCTTCCTGAGCTGCTTCTTCTTCACCTATCTGATCTTCTTTAATTTCTTCTAATTTTGTTCGGCTTCTTGTTCTGTTGTTAACTTCTGGTATTTCAACCACTGGTATCCAGTCCTGACTTGTGCTCGGTTGTTCTTCAGCTTTTCTCGAATCTCTCACTTGGGATCCTTCAGCTGGGCAACCTTCAGCTTCCTCAGTTATTGATGCTGTCTGAGGATCTTGTTCTTCAGGCTCTGGCACCCTTTTGGTGTGGCTTACATGAATCCAATTAGGCAATCCTGCACATTTCACTGCTGTGTTCGTAACTAGTATAACCTGACAAGGTTCGCCCCACCTGGGTGATAGACACCTTTCTCTCGTGTGATGCTTCACAACCACCCAGTCTCTGGGATTCAGATCATGCTCTTGCTCAGGCTGCCTGGAAACTGCGTCTTCCCCAACCTGGTGAGAGACAGAACGCACTAGGTCAGCCAATCCTTTGCAATAATCCAGAACCATGTCATCAGTTATATTCAGCAGTTTACTTGTAGGTACATGTGCTTGTCTCATTGCTCTTCCCATGATTATTTTGTGCGGACTCAATCCGGTATTTCTATCGGGAATGCTTCTGAGTCCCATTAACACAAGTGGCAATGCATCCGGCCAGTCTAACGATGTTGATGCACACATTTTTGCCAGTCTGGATTTTATTGTGCCATTCATTTGTTCAACCACTCCAGAAGCCTCTGGACGATATGCACAGTGCAATTTTTGCTCAATTTGGAAAGCTTCACAGATTATCCTGATCACATCGTTGTTGAAGTGACCTCCTCTATCTGATTCCAAAGTTACTGGGAAACCGAACCTAGGAATGAGTTCTCGTAGCAACAACTTTGCGACTGTAATACTGTCATTCCTTCTGGTAGGGTAAGCCTCCACCCACTTTGAAAACAGACACACTATGACAAGTACATATTTCAGTCCTCTACATGGTGGTAACTGAATAAAATCAAGCTGCAATCTCACAAATGGGCCCTCTGCCTTTCCGATTTTTCCAAAACCAATTACTGTTTTTCTTCCTGGATTATTCATTTGGCAAGTTAAACATCTCTAGCAAAGACTCTCTGCTGCAGCCCTAAACATTGGATTGTACCAATTTTGTCTGAAGAGCCTAATCATAGCATCTCTCCCTATATGTGTGTCTCCATGATACATTCTGGCCATTTGTGAAATCAGACAGTCGGGCATGACTGGTCTGCCATCGGCATAAATCCATACATCGTCGTCTGGCCTTGGAGAACATCCCATTTTAATCCATGCATCTCTTTCACTCTCATCAGCATCATCTTGCAGTCTTTTCACATCATTCCATGTTTCAGGTGGTGCATATAGCATAAGTTGGCAGCTGATTCCCATTCTTTCAACCCTTTTATTTACTGACAACCTGTTTTTGGCACAGTGTTGAGCCACCAGATCTGCATATCTGTTATCGACTACCACCCAGTCATCTCCTGACTGGTGTGCGGCACACTTCACCACAGCCAATTCTTTTGGTGATTGTATTGCTTCCAGCAGTTCCTTTACAAACTGTCCATTTTTAATAGGGGATCCTGAAGAAGTCATGAAATCCCTCTGCATCCATAGTTGGCCAAAATCATGCACAACCCCGTAACCATATTGACTATCTGTAAATATAGTTACTTTCTGATTCCTCCCAATTTTGCACGCTTTAATTAAAGCGATTAATTCAGCTACTTGTGCAGATTTGACTCCTGGTAAATAGGATGCTTCGACTATTCCAGTTAATTCACATACCGCAGATGCTGCACTTAGTTTACCATCTTCATGCCTTTGGCATGAACCATCCACAAACAGCTCCCTGTCTGGCTCCCTGAGGGGCAGTTCCTGTATATCAGGGCGCGGTTTGGTGCACAATTCTGTGACTTGTAAACAATCATGTTCCTTTTCATCATCTTTGACTTCCTCATGATATGGATCTGGTAGTAAAGTAGCAGGGTTTACAATTGTGCACCTGACAATAGTCACATTTTCAGCACCTAAGATTATTCTTTCATATTTAGTCAGCCGACTAGGAGTAAGATGCTGAGTTCTGGTTCTTGTCAGCAGAATCACAACTGAGTGTGGAACAAATACCTTTACAGGATGTCCCATTACAATTGATTCACTCTGTTCTATGCTCAAAAATGTAGCAGCTACTGCTTTCAAACAGCCTGGCAACGCTGCTGCCACTGGGTCCAATGTAGCAGAAAAATATGCTATAGGACGTCTGTCCAAACCATGTCTCTGGGTTAGGACTGAAAGTGCACAATTTTCTCTCTCATGACAGAATAATGCGAATCCTCTTGTATAATCAGGCATGCCTAGGGCAGGGGCTTCACACAAAGCACTTCTCAATTTTACAAAAGCTCCTACGCTCTCATCATCCCATTCGACTGGGTCTTTTGCCTTCTTTTTCGTCATTTGAATCAATGGTTTTGCTAGCAGAGAAAACCCTACTATCCACTGTCGACAATATCCCACTATTCCAAGAAACATTCTCACTTCTCTTTGAGTTACAGGCATTTGCATTCTTTTGATTAATTTTACTCTTTCAGAGGTTATCCTTCTCTTTCCCCTCTCAATTTGGTGTCCTAGATATTTAACTGCTGTTGTACAAAACTGTAATTTTTCAGGTGAAACTTTATGCCCTTCTTCAGCCAAGTGATTTAATAGTGCAATGGAGTCGACAACACAGTCCTCTCTAGTCTTAGATGCCACTAGTAAATCATCTATATATTGTACTAAGACTGAACTTCCTGGCATCACTAGTTTCTCTAAGCACTTTTTCAATATTTGATTAAAGATGGAAGGACTTTCTGTGTACCCTTGAGGAACACGATTCCATACATAGACTTTGTTCTCAAATTTAAACGAAAAAGATATTGGCTATCTGGGTGCAATGGTATGGAAAAGAATGCTTGGCATAAGTCAATCACAGTAAACCATCCTGCACTCCAAGGAATCTGGTATAGGATTACTGAAGGATTTGGCACTATAGGACAACAAGGTTCCACAATCTTATTTATTTTGCGTAGATCTTGAACAATCCTATACTTTCCGCTAGGTTTCTTCAAACCCATGATTGGTGAATTACAAGGGCTACTCATTACTTCTTTTAATATGCCTTGTTTTACCATTCTGTTAATTTCCTCAATAACTCCTGCTTTTACTTCTGCACTCATTTTGTACTGTCTGGTATTTGGGAAAATTGCACCTTCTTTTACAATGATTTTTACTGGGTCTATTTTGGCCATAAGTCCTACTTCTTTCCCTGTGAAATCCCATACTATGGAATTTACAGTAGTTCTTAATTCTTCTGGCAACTCGTCTTTTGTTATCAAAGAGAACATCTCATCTACTTCTGTACCTTGCTTTGCAATCATAATTTTATATACATGGTCTTCATCCAGGGTCTAAACTGCAACACCATCCGGTGTGCAGAAAATTGTGCAGTTCATTTTGCACAACAAATCTCGGCCCAATAAATTTACTGGACTGGAATCACACACTACAAACTGATGCATTTCTCTAAAATTTCCAATTTTCACTTCCATTGGTTCGGTAAGAGGTGGTCTAATTTTACGATTGGCTACACCCACAACTTGGATAGCTTCTCCAGAGAGAGGAAGGTCTGGGATGTCTGCTGTTCTCACAGTAGACCTGGTAGCACCAGTGTCCAAAAGGAAAGTAATATCATTACCTCTCACTTTCCCTTCAACATATGGACCCGACTGGTCTACCGGCAAGGAAGCGCCAAGTACGCACTCCTTCTCCCCCTCTCCTAGGCACTGTCATTGATTATATGGACAAAAGTTATCCTGTAAAAGAAATTGTGAAGTTACATAATCATTCTTACCACTTCCTCCTTGATATCCGATGTCTGTACCGTGCTTTGCTCTGCTTACATTACCCTGTATAGGTGCAGGTGGCAACTGACTCTGAGGATTTACACCCTGCTGTGAGTCATTCTGCATCTGTGGATTTAAATTTTGATTTGGGCCATTATTATTTCAAATCTTTTTACATTCATCCTTTCAATGCCCAATTTTCCGCATCCAGGACAAGGAAATTTCTTTTTAGCCTCTTCTCTGCTCATTCGTCCTCTCATTTTACCACCATTCCCAGTGTCACCATTCATTCCAGAATCTTTTCCCTGATTATCATTTGGATTATCCAAATTAATTCCCTGTCGCTCAGCCATTTTCACTTGAGCCCACAACACTTTCTCTTGCAGTTTCTTGTGCCTATCTTCAATGTCGTCTCCACAATATTTTGCATATTTCAGAATCTCATCTATGGGTTTCCCTTGCCAGCACAACATGTGCTGCTTAATCATCTGACACATCTCTGGTTTTAATCCATAAACAAATCGGTAAACAAACTGACTCATGTTTTTATCTCCAATATCCTCAAATCCACTATACTGTTTGAATACCTGCAATAAACGTTCATAATAGGCATGTACTGATTCACTGGCTTCTTGGGTAGTCCTGTCTATTTTCACCCAATCTGTTTCTTTTGGTGGTATTTTCCCTTTCAGGTAAGTTATCACCTGCTGATACTTTTTCATCACATCACTTGATGGGGCACCTGTCTTTGGATCTCTAGGATACTCTTCACTCGGCCAGTCAACTGTAATTTTACAGTCTGTCCACAAATCGGCAGGTACCACTATGTCGAACAAACCATCCAAGTCCTTCAACAATACCTTTGACACTTTCACAAACCTCTCAACCTGCTTGTACCTTTCAATTGGTTTTTCTCTCAACTTTGGGAAATCATTCGTAAATGACAAAATATCCTGTCTACTCCATGGGACATGAACATAACCGCCTCCAGGTACTTCTCGCATCGGGTACATCTGATCTGCTTTCCCTGTTTCCTTCAATAAATATTCAGAAGTTGTTCTACTGTATCGTGCCTCTTCCTTTTCCTTTGTCCATCTAGCTTTCCATTTAACTAGATCTCCCCATTTTTGCAAAACTGACATCAATTCCTTTACTTGTAGTTTTCTTCCAGAGGCATTCATGTTTTCTAAATCTTTATCGGAAAAATCTGCTCTATAGGGTTTCTGTAATACTTTTGACTTTCCTATTTCAATCCCCATCTGTAAAGCCAAATCTGATAATTTTTCATGAAATATCTTTACATTTCTAGTTATGCTTCTGCATACGAACAATAGTTCTTCTTCATCGTAAGTGTTTAAATGATCTACCCCTACGTTTCCTGCTATCATTTCTTCTAACTCGACTTTTAATTTGTAGATGTCCATGATCTTTGGGGGTGAACTCTGTTTGTCTGATCCTTGTGCCCAACTTTCTAAGTCTTCTGGCGTTACTACTGTGGCACTTTTAGTTCCCGATGAGGTTACTATATTTACATCTTTGGAACATCCAGCTGTTATTCTTCTAGGAGTGCTATTTACAGATCCTCGAATAGGTAAATCCATTAAGGATATCATAGATTCACAATCACTGATTTGATCATCAATTATTACAGGTTCAGGTTTAGGGATTTCTACCGGTGTGGGCATTGCTAATGGTTTCAGATAATTTACCTTGTCACCATATAAGGGAACCACTGGACCAATTGTTACAGGTATGGTCAGGGAATCAGGATGTGCATTCAACTGTGTTATTTTCTGTATCAATTCTGCTCTGTTTTTGTCTATAGCTTCCTTTTCCTTATCCTGAAGTACCCTATTAACTGGGGGATTATGCAATACTTGCGGTACCAATGGTGTTCTTCATAGTGGGGCGCTTGGGGTGCATCCACTTGTCCCTTCCTGATATGGTGGCGGGTTCTTTAATATTTCTTCCATAAATTAATCTTCAGAATCTCCAAATCCTGTCAAATGTTTTGTCTTTTCTGTGCATTTGCTCCCTATCGATTCTTCTGTCATTAATATTGGATACAAACCCTCTGTAAGCATCGCTCTTCTCCACTGTTTCATCTGACCGTCCCTTGACTCATTTTGGTATCTAGGAAAAAATCCCCGATAACCCCTACTACTTCTTGATCAGTCACGTTCGAATGCCTCGGTTTCCCACTCTTCTAAGGCTTCGTATTGAGTTAATCTTGGTCTGGGTTCTAAGTCATTCATCCTCAATCTCAAATTTTGAAGAATTCTCCCATTGAAAGTGCCGTTTTCTGGGAACGCTAATATTCCATCATTTTTGGTATATTCTATCCAATTCTCTAACCATACGCAAGTATGATAACCTCTCTCCATCATCATGAATGAAGCGGGCATTTTAGGTGGTGGAATGATAATTCCTTCTCTAGTTTTGATGGGTTTATCCTTCTTTAAATAATTCTTAATCTTTTGTAGAAATGACATTTTTCTCCTCTCTCCGTACATTTTGGGTAAATCTCTGTGTATAAAATTATATTCTGCAAAACCTAGGAATCTCCTATCCGGACGAGTTCCTATTAAAGTCGGATCGCGTTTCAACATATAATTTTCACTATCCACTAGGATTTCGACTTCTATGCTAACACCAATTAAATTCCAGCTAACATTTATCTCTGAACCAATCCTAGCGTGGCTTTTTAGTGACGTCTATTCTGACAACCCCTCTTTTACAATTTGCGCTTTTTCTGTCCATCGCTGTTTTGACCAATCCCAGGGCGGCACCTGTAACGTCAGTACTACTCCTGACTACTGACCCCTCCTTTACAAGAGTCGTTCCACGCCCGCTGTTTCAACCAATCCCAGCGCGGCGTTTTGTGACGTCAGTTTCCTCTCCGGCAACTGACCCTCCCTTTACAAAATCGTACGCAAAACTTTATTTTCTCTACGCTTCTTATTAAAATTCAGTAACAACATAAAACATTCGCTATCGTGCCAGTTTCTCTAAATTGGAAAAGATAGTTTCTCTCACACTTAGTAAAACCTTTCCGTTTACTAAACATACACTACGAGTAAAACTCTTCCGTTTACTCTTCACGTAAGCTTCAGAAATACCTGTTACTTCTTCAATGTTACCCTTTCTAGGTGATATAACATCAAATTTTTACCAGCGTATTCCTTTTGCTATTACTCACACGCATAGAGTCCCTAACAAGTACTGATAGTCCTGCTTAACCTTTCAGTACTATTTCTGCGTGACAGATAACCTCACTGCAGTATGGCTTCCACTTACCATCCGCTATTCAATTTTTCCCGGGGAATTCTGGACATCATAAAACAAACTTTGAATAAACGGATGTTAGTTTATGAAAATAAAATTCTCATTATCCAATTAACAAAGTACAACCATCCACTGATAACCAGAAAACTGATCCAGTGGGTTACTAGCAACAAGCATTCATACACCAAATACTCACCTGGGCCCATACATGCATACTACGCTAGCAATTTCCGCTGGTGGGTTAGTTGTACTCTTTATCAAATCCCTGCTACCAATTACTTTTCTGATTGAAGAGTAATGACTTACCAATGGACCCTTTGCTAATTGGGAAGTTTAAAATGAGTGACATTCATTACAATTCATAATCCTGAAATAATCACTGAGTCAGGAAGTTTTTAAATGTTTATCTAAAGGTTTAGCAGAGTAAAATACAGAACCACATGATACTTAATCGTATATCAAGGATGAAGCATAATAATCAATTATCGATCAATGACGGTCACTCAGAAAGGAGACGATAGAGACAGCAGCACCACTAAAAGTTGCGTTTATATTTACCAAAAGGTGCGAGAAACCAAACCCCTTGGCCAAGGAGTTGGAAAGATAGGTCCCAGGAAGGATGAAGAGCGAAGACCTCTGGACCGAGTTCAGGACAGGACAGGTGACCTCTCTATCAACGACGCCTGCGCCGTTCCACTCTCTGATACTTCGCTTCTCCTCGATTCCTCCCGAGTCTTCCTTCTAATGGACTCCGCCGCCCCCACCTCAGGACCTCTCTGGACAGCGGTTCAGCCTGCAATCGATCAGCTCGCTCTCTGGTTCTCAAGCTGTCAGCCTTAATGTGCTAGCTTAATTAACTAATTCTATATCTATTATACCCTTCTATGCCCATGTACCTCCCCTAAATGTTGCAAAATTATGGGACCACTACTTCTGATTGGACGGGGACAGGGGTTGATCCTCACACCATATCAATTTAGTTCAATTTCTTTAAGCCCATTGTCTTTAAAATACCGCCCATCACAATTAATACATTTGCTTTATTTCCCACCCGTTTCCCATTGATTCAGCAATACATTTTATATACATTTGAATCGAGTTCAGGTACATTTCAGATGAACTTGTGAACCAGGCTTCGCGACCTTGGAGGGCTTCCAAGTTGACTTCATCGCATTCTCTGGTCAGCCTTTCAGGGCGCATGTGCAGAACCAATGTCTCTCGAGCTGCAGTTCAACCAACCCAGGCCCATTTATGAACTAATAAAAAGTCAAAGAAGGAAATATTAAAATCACAAAAGAAATGGTTTCACTGTATACCCACTATGTCTACTCTATTCCCGTTTAATTAAAATCTATCCCACATTAATAGCGTTAGAATACCACAGTTTTATTTGCAACATATGAGCAAGCTGTAGCACGTGAAAACATTAAGCAGCCATTTTAATACACACTGCGCAGAAGCAAAGGTTTCCCTCCAAGCAAAGAAAGACGTCATACCACGTGATATGGTTGACACATGCACAATGAGGTTCCTGCGCATTAGCGGCCATTTTGGATTAGACAAGCGTTATTTGTTAGTTTAAACACATAGGCAAGCTTCTTTCTAATTGTATTCATGTGTGCATTTGTTAATACAAATATTACAAAGATTAACAATTAATACTATGAGAAGATTGCTTCCGAGCAAGTCTCATTGTGAGTTCTTGCTCCATCACTGGCACCACTGTGCCTGAGGGGGGCCCTTCTCTGGGGCCCTTACAACAAAAATGCCCCCACAATGTAGTGGCCCGCAACGGCGGCGCCACTGCGAGGAAATTAAGGCACTACACGTTGCAGCTGCCCGCTATCAGATGGGGCAGCTGGAAAGGATCAAGACACGCACTGGCCCAGGGGGCGGGCACCGACAATGTGCCCCGACACTCCCCCCAACCACCATGCAGCTGAGCCCCACTCACCGGGCTCCTGTCTGACTGTTCCGGTCTCAGGCAGGCTTCTCCCTCACGCAGGGAAGGCTTCCGCGGCTCTCTTTTGATGCGGCGGGGGCAGGCACTGACTGTGTGCCTTGGGCCCCCTCCGCCTCACTCGCTGACGGCAGCTGCACTGGCGGGGCTCTCTCCACTCACGGGAGCCCCGCACCGCGATCAGGACGCGCTTCACCCGGTCCCCTTTCTTGGGACCGGGACTTCGTTCTGGAGCCCACGAGGCTCCTGGACTGCTTCCGCCTCGCGTCACGCGGCCCCGCCCCCAACCAGGCAAGGCCGCCTGGCTTCCGGGTCGCATCTGCAGCGGCCCAGCAACTTCTTTAACTTGAATCGGGCCGGCGACCGTGATCTCCTTTGAAGCGGGGTGGGCACCCGCTAGTAATATAATTCAAGTTGCGGCAATAACGCGGGGTAGGCTCCCGTGGATATAATAAATTCAAATGCCGCAATGCGGGGTGGGCACCCGCTATAAAATCAGCAAAAGCGGGGGAATCCCCATGGCGGGATTCCCTCAAAAATGATTGCAGCTCCGCACTGCAAGCTGAAAAGAGGAGCGCACTGTAAAATAAGGAAAGCGCTCTTAAGGATAAAAGTAAAGCGCTCCCAAAGCGCTAGAATCAAAGTCTAGGGGGCAAAGGCTGGGCCCAGGCAGGCCAGCACACAGGGCCCTCCAGCAGGGAGGCATGTCCTCGTGGCGGTTCCTCCTGGAGCCCAGCAGCAGCAGCAGGCCGGTCCCCCCCAAGTCAGGAACAGCAGAAATACA
The DNA here is from genome assembly GCA_963921515.1 of Calotriton arnoldi. Classification (NCBI taxonomy): domain Eukaryota; kingdom Metazoa; phylum Chordata; class Amphibia; order Caudata; family Salamandridae; genus Calotriton; species Calotriton arnoldi. The sequence goes on from CAWUFW010016991.1 coordinate 232,845, forward strand.
GAACATTTTCATGGGGTCACAGCCCCTAAATTTATATCACTTTTTCCTTTGTCTGAAAGCACAGGGCTTGGGGAAACCAGTTGCAACTGGTTCAGGGGGGAATTGGAGCACTTTGTTTACAAGGCTCCTCTTCCCCTTTGTCAGGTGGGGCTCGTCATCAGACACACCACAGGGGGGCGGAGCCAGCATTCACTAGGGCAGGCACACTCCTATTCAGGGACCAGGGACTTCTCCTCCCACTACTCAAAATGTAGCTGTCCCATTCAGCCTAGCGCTGACTCACCATGCCCCTCCTGGAGCCACCCACACCTCACCAGCCCCTGTCACTCAAAAGCCAGACATGCAATTCACATCAGGCAGGCAGACACATAGCACACAGAAATGCCAATTTCTAAAAGTGGCATTTCTAAAATAACCACAATAAATCTGCGCACACCATTGCGCAGCATTTATTAATTCCATTTCATACATACCAGACTTGACCACTCTGCACCTCTCATATCAGGATTTACCACTGACCCACATTCATCAGGGAATCCCCCATGCATTCCTATGGGAGGGCAGGCCAATCTTACTACATGTACACAGAGAGCGCACGCACTTTACACTGGGTCACAGTGCTAAAGTGCCCAGAGGCCGAAAACCACTACCACCATGTCACAGCTTAAGGCAAAAAGTTCAGGGGTGAACCTGCCAAAAAGTGCCAAGTCCAACACAACCCCCTTCCAGCCAAAATGCAGGGCAGACCAATCACCACTGTGATGGGCTTCCCTGCTTGGGGCGATAGAACACGGACGCGGGCCCACAACTGCAGGGACACCCTCCTGTTCTACGCCACTGTGAACCCATGTGGTTCCCTTTGTAAAAGCTCTCAGGACCAACTAGGCTACCCCACTGGTACTCCCTAGCTGTCCGCGGCCAGGACCAGGCCCTAGGCCACCCAGATGCCACTGGTCCTTGCCCATCCACAGAGTGGGGGGTAGTAACCCCTGGCACATAGTAGCCATTCTCCACTCTTCCCCTCATCAGGGCAGTTCTAGACTGCCACTGATCCTCCAGCCCGGGGTCTGCACCCTCAGGCTGACCAGAGGTCACGGGCGAGGCTCTCCTCCCCCTACCTCTCCTTCTAGGGTTCCGCACTCTCCTCCTTGGAGAGGCACCCTCAGAACACCACTCTCCCACCAGTTCAGGACCTCTCTCCAGCAACTGGTCTCCCAACCTAGGGTCTAAACCCTCAGGTTGCACCGGGGTCAGAGGCGAGGGCTCCCTCCCTCTGCACCCCCTTCCAGAGTTCTGCACCCTCCCAACTGGAGCGGTACCCCTGGAAGCCAAACCGGTCAGGACACTGGTTACAGAGGTCCCTCCCTCCAGGTCAGGCAGATCCTGAACCTGTCCTCCCAACCCAGGGACCAACCCCTGCGGTTGAACACTTACCTGGCACGCCAGGACTTCTTGGGACTCACACAGTAGCCCCCCGAGGGTAACACATGACTCATGTGTCGTGTGACAGTCTGCCTGGCGCAGATCTCCCGACCCCTGTCCATCTGACAGTGCGCGAAGATCCCCCAGGACAGAAGTGGTGTCACCATGGTCACTTCTAGGAGACTCAGCCCTTCTGGCTGGTCCTTGACCCACTGGTTCTTCCACTGGGGAACACATCCCCCTCTCACCCCTCACTCTGGACTTCTGTACCCTCCCAACTGGAGCGGCACCGCCAGACACCAGAACCACTGGAGCTCTATTTACAGAGGCTCCAGGTTCTCCAGACACTAGGATCTCCCCCTCAAATGGTCTAACAGTACAGCCTAGGCCCCCAACCTGGTGTTCCCTTAGGGAACCCTCCAGGTCCCAAGACTGGGTTTCGGGCACCTTGGGACACACAGTCCCACACTCACTCATACTCCACTGAGACAGGACGTGAGCCCCTACACCCCTCCCACTACACTGGGACCTAGCTGGGCTACTCTGAACCTCTCCCTCCACACAGGACTGGATGATACCTGAGCCACTCTTGTTGGAATCACTCCCCAATGCCTCGGCAGAACCTCGGGCACTTACCCAGAGGTCTGCCTCCTGTGCAAGTTCCCAAGGATCAAAGGACTCACACTCCAACAGGTGTTGGCGCAACCCCGGAAAACAACGACTGAGCATGTGCTCTTTGATAACCATATTGACCAGTCCCTCAAAATCATGTTCCGGGTTAACCATCACCCAATCCATCAGTGCATCATAACATTCATCCGCAAACTCCCCCCAAGACTGGTGAGACAGTTTCTTACTGCCCCTGAACTTCAACCTGTACTCCTCTTCTTGGGAACTAGGTACCACGCTCTGGGATCTGGGAGTGGGACTTCCTGCACTGGAGTCCATATTGCTGCCCTCACTTGACCCCACTCTCACTGGTGAATCCAGACAACTAAAATTACACTCAGAGGTCGTACCCCCAAGAGCTAATTTCTCCTTGGTGTAGGCCCTCTCAGCCTCCGCCATCCTCTCCTGCGCTAAGACCCTTTCGGTCTCTAGCTTTTTCTCCTCCACCCTCAGCTGCGCTATCTCCGTGGCATGCTCTAACCTGAGCTTCTCCAAAGCCAGCTGATGCTCCCTTTCTTCCCTCCTATCTACCCACTCCTCTGGGGATAGGGAAAGGGATGGGGCACTGCCCCCGACACTGGACCCAGCAAGAGACTCCCTATCTATGGGGTCCTCACTATCTACTGGCTTCCCTGTCCTGTCATTTTCTTCCTCCCCTTCAGACTCCTCAGGGCCCCCCTCAGACCCACCACCCTCTTGGCGTGCGGCCAGGGCCATCTTCTCCTCATTGCGCTCACGTTCCCATTCATCCTTTTGCCATTGGATCTGGTTTTCCCGAAGTTTTGACTTGGCGTCTGACCCACTCACTGCTATGTCTCTCTCCTCACAGAACCCCACCAACTCCCACATACTGTATCTAAACAGACCATAAAAATTAAAGGCAGACTCCATTTTGGCAGGACGCTCAGAGACACGTGCAACACAGGAGACCTAGGTGCAAGAGTTGCAACAGGGGTACGTAATTAAAAAATGACACTTTCAGGAGAAAAAATAAAATAAAACTCAGAAACAATAATCCCCAAACCTGTGATTATCTAAATGCAGAGTTTGTAGTGCAACCAGATGTTGCTGTGGTACCACGCAAACGCAAGTCCTATCCCCACCGCTGACCACCAATGTTAGAAATGGGATTTCTGGTTGGCTAATGCTTGCGCCAAAGCCAGGCAGAAACCACCACTCTAGTCAGGGCAAGGGAGTTACACACCCAAGATAACCCCTGCTCACCCCCTTGTTAGCTTGGCACGAGCAGTCAGGCCTATCCCGGAGGCAATGTGTAAAGCGTTTGCGCACGCACACAGCAACAACATACCAGGCACACCACAAAAGGAACTCCACACAAGGTTATATCAAAAATAGCCTTTGTATTCTCATAACACATTGGAATAGTACTCACATATTATACATGGTGCCACCTGGCACTAGGTCAAATCTACAAGGGATTATTTACACCTGACAGGGCCCACTGGACCACTGTCAGAACCATCATAAAGTGAACTTAGTAAAAGGAAGACATATCATAAACGTACAACCAGTAATCACTGGTAACCACTGTACTCAGCATCATCCTGTAACATAAACCACATTATGCACAGTATCACATTAGGCGACAAACACATTGTACGCCAACCTCATCAGTCTAACATATTAGACCCTAACCTCCTAAGTATCACTCACATTAGGGGTATATTCACAGTAGGAAATAATCTCACTGGCATAAACACATTACGCACATAATCTCATCCCTAAACGCATTTAGAGGCATGAATCACAGTAAAGCATCACATTTCCTAACATAATGTAAATCACTGATCCCCTGGCCAACTGGCCTTCTCAAGGGGCTCAAACGCCCTGTGTCCAGAATGTCAGGGCTGCTGCCTATGCAGCGGAATCAAAAGTGCGCCATTGCGCTAGGGCAAGGGAGTGCATCTCACTCCTCTCTCAAAATATGCCCCCAAAGAACTGTGGCCTAAACATAGCAGCTGGCACTAAGTGCTGCGAAGCTGTAATACAGAACGTGGGCCTGGGCACTCACTGTGCCCTCTGGACAAATATGCGAACACGTTGCAGCTGCCTGCGCTCTCGCAGGGCAGCTGAGAATCAGCCAACAAGAAAACAAGCACTGGCACTACACGTGCCGTGGGAGCCCCCCTCCGGGACTCCTAAAATAATGGGGTAAAAATATTGCAGCTGCCCGCTATCAGGTGGGGCAGCTGGGTCGCAAAAGGAAGGACTGGCACCACTGTGACTGAGGGGGGCCCTACTCTGGGGCCCTTACAACAAAAATGCCCCCACGATGCAGTGGCCCGCAACGGCGGCGCCACTGTGAGGAAATGAAGGCACTACACGTTGCAGCTGCCCGCTATCAGATGGGGCAGCTGGAAAGGATCAAGACACGCACTGGCCCAGGGGGCGGGCTCCGACAATGTGCCCCGACACTCCCCCCAACCACCATGCAGCTGAGCCCCACTCACCGGGCTCCTGTCTGACTGTTCCGGTCTCAGGCAGGCTTCTCCCTCACGCAGGGGAGGCTTCCACGGCTCTCTTTTGATGCGGCGGGGGCAGGCGCCGACAGTGTGCCTCGGGCCCCCTCCGCCTCACTCGCTGACGGCAGCTGCACTGGCGGGGCTCTCTCCACTCACGGGAGCCCCGCACCGCGATCAGGACGCGCTTCACCCATCCCCCTTCTTGGGACCGGGACTCCGTTCTGGAGCCCGCGAGGCTCCTGGACTGCTTCCGCCTCGCGTCACGCGGCCCCGCCCACAACCAGGCAAGGCCGCCTGTCTTCTGGGTCACGTCTGCAGCGGCCCGGCAACTTCTTTCACTTGAATTGGGCCGGCGGCGGTGATCTCCTTTGAAGCGGGGTGGGCACCCGCTAGTAATATAATTCAAGATGCGGCAATAACGCGGGGTAGGCTCCCGTGGATATAATACATTCAAATGCCGCAATGCGGGGTGGGCACCCGCTATAAAATGAGCAAAAGCGAGGGAATCCCCACGGCAGGATTCCCCCAAAATGATTGCAGCTCCGCACTGCAAGCTGAAAAGAGGAGCGCACTGTAAAATAAGGAAAGCGCTCTTAAGGATAAAAGTAAAGCGCTCCCAAAGCGCTCGAATCAAAGTCTAGGGGGCAAAGGCTGGGCCCAGGTAGGCCAGCACACAGGGCCCTCCAGCAGGTAGGCAGTCCCTCGTGGCGGTTCCTCCTGGAGCCCAGCAGCAGCAGCAGGCCCGCCCCCCCCCCCAAGTCAGGAACAGCACAAATACAGAACATTTTCATGGGGTCACAGCCCCTATATTTATATCGCTTTTTCCTTTGTCTGAAAGCACAGGGCTTGGGGAAACCAGTTGCAACTGGTTCAGGGGGGAATTGGAGCACTTTGTTTACAAGGCTCCTCTTCCCCTTTGTCAGGTGGGGGCTCGTCATCAGACACATCACAGGGGGGCGGAACCAGCATTCACTAGGGCAGGCACACTCCTATTCAGGGACCAGGGACTTCTCCTCCCACTACTCAAAATGTAGATGTCCCATTCAGCCTAGCGCTGACTCACCCTGCCCCTCCTGGAGCCACCCACACCTCACCAGCCCCTGTCACTCAAAAGCCAGACATGCAATTCACATCAGGCAGGCAGACACATAGCACACAGAAATGCCAACTTCTAAAAGTGGCATTTCTAAAATAACCACAATAAATCTGCTCACACCATTGCGCAGCATTTATTAATACCATTTCATACATACCAGACTTGACCACGCTGCACCTCTCATATCAGGATTTACCACTGACCCACATTCATCAGGGAATCCCCCATGCATTCCTATGGGAGGGCAGGCCAGAGGCCTAAAACCACTACCACCATGTCAGAGCTTAAGGCAAAAAGTTCAGTGGTGAACCTGCCAAAAAGGGCCAAGTCCAACACTGTCCTTGAACACCTACCTCCCCTTGAGATGGATTGAGGGTGAAGAGGAGTTGACTGTTTTTGATCAAGCAATGAAAATGTTGGAGAAACAATTTGATGAGAAAGGTAGTCTGGTTGTAGCCAGACACAAGTTATTTACAAGAGAACAAGATACTGATGAAAGCATTGTGTCTTACGTTGCGGCATTGCGCATCCTAGCTTCAGAATGTGCGTTTGAGCATTTTACTTCACAATTAATTCGTGACCAAGTTGTAGTTCATTGCAGGGATAAAAAGTTAAAGAGAAATTACTGACCCTGAAAAATCAGTCGCTGCAAGAAACTATTTCCATTGTTAAGAGCATTGAGCTGTCTCAAAATGCCTCTAGAGAGCTTAAACCTGAGAAGAATGTTGTGGGTGTGTTGAAAGAACGTAGCGATCAAGGTGAAAAACAACAAGGGGATAAGGACAAACCACAGGGTGAATCAAAGGGGAGTAGATACATCCCTCCCAGACCTGAGAAAAAAAGGAGGTTCCCAAAAGAATGTGGGGCATATTCACAAGGAGCTATCGCCAAATTAACGGCACTTTATCGCAGCCAAAGTCGTGATAAATTTACCTCACCATTCACAAGCCGGTGTTAACAGCCCACAGCACCAGTTTACCCGCGATAGCAGCCGCAAAAAACATCACCACAGAGGACCTCCGCAAATATCGCTAGTGAGATGCAGAGTGGGCGTTCCGTGACAAAAGTCGAGACAACAGCACACCTCAACATTCACAACAACCAGCCACATCCGCGATAAGAACACAAAACAGGCTATAAGGCGCGTTAGCACCAGGAAATCTACACCTGCTCTGACCTGGTGTAAAGTCGGACGGCAGCCTGCATACCAAAAGGGAGCACAGCCCAGGGCTACATCGGAAGGGCAACAGATGCCATGGAGCCACCAATCATGCGGCCCAGACACCCAAGAGGGCCACAACACCCACAGCCACCACCCCCAGGACCACCCCTCCCTGGCACCCCCGACCAAAGACATGCCACATCAGCCACACCTAAACATGTACAAAATATTATGCTTGATGCCGCACAATCACAACTGGTGACATGGATGTGTCGTCACAGAAATGACCAGCACACATTCACTTTCGAAGCAACAAATGAAACTTTATTAAAATGAACAACGAAATGAAATGAAGACACATGGCCACTCCCCTCCGGACAATACGTAGGTCACAGCCTGTAAGACAAAAAATATGATGAGAAGGTGTGTCCTGCGCACATCAGAGGACAGAGAGAGAGCGAAGGAGAGAGAGAGGAAGAGAGGGAGGTAGAGAGAGAGGAAGAGAGGGAGAGAGAGAGAGAGAGAGAAGAGGAGAGAGAGAGGAAGAGAGGGAGAGAGAGAGAGTGCCGGCCCTGCGCACCCAGGCCACACTGCTCACCTGCTGCCACCGGTGTGTCTTCAACCACGTGCCGGCATGTAGTGCAGTTCACCAGGCCACCCATCTCATTCAGAGCCGTCAGCTGAAACAGAGCCCAGATACATGACTGGCACAGTACACACACTTGCACAAGACAACATCGCCTGCCCGCCCATGCACACCCAGGCAGAGGCACCCCAACCTCACCCGCCGCCCATCAGAGCATGCCCGCCCATGCACAACCAGGCCCCAATGCTCACCTTCCCCCACCTGCGCGTAGACAGGAGGTCCCACCACGTGCCGCTGCAAGCCACAAGCCCGGGGCCCGCGGACATGGCACCCTCCACATCATGCAGCCCCACTCCACAGGCCACCAGGTCTCACGTTTGGTGCTGGGTCTAGATTACTCCATGGCATAGGACATACCAGTGCACCCGGCACCATCGCAGGCTGCACACCTGCTCAGCCCAATGGGTGCCACCAACTCTGGGATCCCAGAAGCGACGCCACGTGGCGGTAGGCCCACGCTGCCCGCTGGCTCTGGCCTACACTGAGGTCCAGCAGGGCACACAAAACCTGAGCTGTCCGGACTGCCGGGACGGGGCATCATCGCAGACTGCACACCCGCTCAGCAGCTTAAGGTGCCACTGACTCAGTGCACCCAAAGTCACCGTCCTGTGGCGGGGTGCCTGTGCCGTCCGCAAGGCCTCGGATGCCACTAACCCTGTGCAACCCCAGTCTGCGCCACGTGGTGGTAGGCCCGTGCCGTCCGCAAGGCCCTGTGTGCCACTAACCCTGTGCAACCCCAGTCTGTGCCACGTGGTGGTAGGCCCATGCCGTCCACAAGGCCTCGTGTGCCACTAACCCTGTGCGCAAAAACTCATGGGCCCTTAATGATTGGGAACCGTGGAGCAGCCGTCATCCAGTCACCACCGGAAGAGGGGAATGTGACGTCGTCGGCCCTTATGTTGGCGCAGTCACATGGCCTGTGACGCCTGTGCCGGATGGGTGTGGTGTGTGTGGAAACCTGCCCTCAGGGAGTGGCTGTGACATTCTGACAACTAGACCAGTGATCTGCACACCACCAGTAAGTACGGCTGCGACGGGTAGCAATGAGGGCCCCCCCTCGGGGCGTTAGCGGAGTGGTCTGACCTGCCGTACGCCCGACCAGCGCAGGGCTTGCAACAATGAGTCGTGGGCTCTGGGCGTGGTACAGTCCATGTCCGGACAAGGAAGTGACTGATGCGTGTGTCCCTGCTGTAGTGTTCACGGAACCCGCTACACAAAATGCAATGTTCACCCTCTTACTGGCATCCCACAGGAGGAACATCATTGACGCAAGGGAAGGCACTGTCCCCACATTCATCCACACATCCATACATGAATGACGTAAGACATTACACAGCAGTGCGTCACTGGATGTTTTTTTGCACATCCAGTGCAGTCATGCAGCTGGAGCGGTACAGGGCAATGCCGAGCACACTACACAATATGGGCACGTGGAGGGCCAACCAGTGTCCATCCAGGGATGACCTGTACTGCGGAAGAGGAAGGGTACAGTCCGCAGTCTGTCCGCCGTGTCATTGGTCGTCAAACAGGATGTGGCAGTCCATGTCGCTGTCCAAGGTGAGTGCAACGGAGTGCATCCGGGGTCAGTGGTAGGCCTTGAGGCCATGTGCGGCACTAAGCAGAAACAGGCAAGGTGGCGGAAATGAATGCTAGTACCTGGCCCTTCTGACCACAGTCCCATCCACGTCCTCATCCCCGGGTGTGTGCCCTGCCCCACCTGTGGGTGTTGCAGTGCCGGCTGCGGCACTGTGTGCCACTGTCACATCAGGGGCCGGAGGAGGATTGTCGGCTGCACTGTGTGGCAGTGACACATCAGGTGCCGGAGTGGATACGCCTGCCGCACTGGGAGGCACTGACACACCAGGGGGCGGAGATGTGGATGGTGTGGGGGCAGCAGCATTCATCATCGCCATGCCTTGTGGCAGCAATGCCATGACAAGGACATGCAGGGCATGGTAGATCCCGGCTACATTTTGCTGATGTGCAGCGGCGGCTGCCATCCTTTCCGCCGCCATCCGCACCATGTCCTCCATGAGCCTCTGCATGTTTACCAGCTCACGGCTGGCATCGCTGGGGCCACTCTGGGCGGACAGGTATTCTTCCCTCCACGTCATGACTCCAGAGATGTCAGTCAGGGCTCGCTGGAGACCATGGGGCGGACATAGACACCCAAGGATGGCGTCCAGTTTGTTAGCCATGAGCTCGAACCCCACCCGCTCGGCTGTCTCCCTCTGGCCCTCCAGCACACGGCGTTGGAAGGCCATTTGTTGTTCCTGGTGGTCTTGGGAGGGTGCCGGGCTGTGGGTGCCTCCTGCTGGGTGGTTTGGCTGGTGGGTGGGGTCTCATGGATGTAGCTGGGCTGCCCTGATCCTGGAGGTGAGTTGCGGAGGTGGTCAATGAGGTCTTGGATGGTTTGGGTGTCGATGCTGGTGTTGTCCTCCTCCTCGTCATCAGTGAAGAGTGACTGTGACTGCTCTGCAGGAGGTGTTGACGATGCCCCTGCGATGTGAAGGGGAGATGGTGTATTACAATGTGTCCACATGTATGTAGCCGGATGGTACAGGTTGACATTCAGACAGCATGGAATTCTACATTGTGACAGTGTGTGGGTCTGGGCGAGGACCAAGAGTGATTGTGGGTGTGCACTGTGCCCTGCTTGCTTATGCATGTGTGCCATTGTGGCCATCTCCCTCTGTCCCCCCAGTACCTGGTGGTCACTCACCCTGTTGCGGTTGTGTTGTGTCCTGTCAAGCAGTGTCCGGTCCCCCGACTCCGGCCACAGTCTCCACACTGATGACTGTCGACACCAGCTCCTCCATGTCATCCAGCTCCAGCTGTGGCACTGGGCCCCCACCTCCGGTCTGCGTTGCTGCCTTCAGGTTGGCGGAGAGTTTCTCCTTGGTCTTCCGCTTGATGTCATTCCATCGCCTCTTGACCTCGTTCATTGTCCGCTTGTGCTCTCCGACGGCATTCACCTTGTCGACGATGTCCCGCCATATTTCAGTTTTGGTGCCCAATGACACGTTGGAGGTGACGAAGAGTTGTTGATGGTGTTCCATTACCTCCGTGACTATGATCCTGTTCGCCTGCGGACTGAACTTGGTCTTCCTGGTCTTCTTGTCCTTGCCCTTCCCTGTCCCCGAGGTCCCAGGATGGTCGTCCGGGGTGCTTGTGGGGTTGCGCTCGTCCTCTGCGCCTGCTCCGGCTGCCTCCATGGTGTTTGTGTGTTGGTCAGTTTGTGTGGAGGTTTTGAATGCCTGCCAGGTGTGTGTTGCAGGTCTGGCGCTGCTTGTCGCTGGTTTCCTCATCGCGCTTTGGCCCATCGCGTGTTTTTTGGTGTTGTGGTTTGTATTTTTATCTCCATCGTGGTGGTTGTATCACAGACTTTGTCCGCGGTTTCGGCAGACTATCGCATGGTACCGCCTTGTTGTGAATTCCAAGTTGACACGGGGTTATTTTCCCGCGATGGGCTGCGATATTGAAAGTTGCGTTACGCTACTCTTGCGGTAGTTATCACACGTTCTTGTGAATATACCCCTGTGTGTACAAAATGTGGGTGTCCTTCCCATTTTCCTAATTCATGGATTTGTCCGGCAAGGAATGCCTCTTGTCGGAAGTGTGGCAAGCAAGGGCATTTCGCTAAAGTGTGTGGTTTCAGGGGTAAAGTCAATGCTGTGTATTCTGAGGAGGATAAGGGTGACCCTGTGAGTGATGCTGTGAGTTCTTTAGCTGATGTGATCATGGTAGTTAAGGATGACTCAGAGAATTGTGTGGATCCTGTAGTTGATGTACTTGTGGATAGAAAGCTCGTACAACTGTTGGTGGATTCTGGAGCACGCATGACTATGGTTACGGAGGATTTATTTGAGAGTAATTGGGGATGCAAACCTCTCAATCCGCCAGACAGAAGTCCTGTTTCTTACAAAGGAAGGAAGATCGCGTTAAAAGGGTTTTTCGAGACTACTCTTGTTTTCAAAGACAGACATATCCAAGGGAAGGTATACGTGGCAAAGAAAGGACTTAATATTCTCGGATTGTATCATCAGGGTTTGTTTGGCATGACTCTTAGACCAGGTATGTGTGAGCAAGTCTCGGTGGTAAATGATTCCATTCATGGTGAGAGCATGGTCACATGGTCCCACAAATTCACGAGTGTGTTCGCAGACAATTTGGGATGTATTAAGGGTTTCAAACATTTTATCAAGGTTAAGGAGCAGGCCGTCCCAGTCAAGCACAAGTTACGTACTGTGCCTTTCAGCATCAGAGATAATTTGTCAGCGGAGCTTAACTCCTTCGGTGCTCGGGACGGCCCCCGGCCGTCCTACATCACAATGGGCGTGTGCGGAGGACGGCCGGGGGCCGTCCTAAACACACCGACTCCATAAATCACCTGCACCGCGGCGGAATTCGCGCCGCGGTCAACGGGTTAAGAAAATGTGTGAATCAGGTGTTATCGAACCGATTGAGTCATCTCTTTGGTTGTCTACTTTGGTGGTTGCCCGTAAGAAGAATGGGAGTTTGAGAGTGTGCATTGACTTGCGCAGTCTTAACAAGGAAATCTGGGTTGACTCCCATCCTCTACCTCTTATCGATGATATTCTTTCAAAGTTTGCCGGTGCTAGATATTTTTCAAAAATTGATCTTGCATCCGCCTATCACCAAGTGGAGTTGGATCCCAGTTGTAAGCATTTGACTGCGTTTCTGTCTCCTGTTGGGACCTTTCAGTTTAAAAGAATGCCATTTGGGCTAGCTTCTGCAGCCTTAGCTTTCCAACTCATAGTGGAAATAATTTTAGAAGGTGTCGAGGACACGGCGGTCTTTCAGGACGACATTTTGGTCGCTGGGAAGTGCAGAGCACCGCATGACAAAAATCTTGCTCAGGTTTTGGACAGATTGCTAGGTAAAGGGATTGTTGCTAACAAACTCAAGTGTGTTTTTGGGGTGGAATCCATTGAGTATTTGGGTCATCGCATTTCTGGTGAAGGTATTGAACCTAGAGAAGAACTCATCGAGGCCATTGTGAATGCTCCTTGTCCCACTTCCAAAGAACAAGTCTCTTTTTTTCTTGGGTGTGTGTGAGTTTTTATACAAAATGTATCTCTAATTTTGCTGCTAAAACTGTGCATTTGAGAGGTCTACTCAAGAGGAAGGTCATGTTTGTTTGAGATCAATTCTGCCAAGATGAGTTTGTGCACATTAAACAAGAACTGGGGTCTTGCGAAATTCTTACTCCTTTTGATCACCTCAAGCAGTGCATTGTGTCGGTGGATGCTAGTTTGGATGGGTTGGGAGGGATGATCACTCAGGTCAAGCAGGGCAAGGAACATACCATTGGTTTTGCCTCTCGAGCTTTACGACAGAGTGAGAAGAATTACTCGGTTATTGAAAGAGAATTGTTGTCGTGTTGCTGGGCTGTGGAGAGGTTCAAGTGTTTCTTGTGGGGTAAAACGTTTAAATTGCTCACTGCCCACAAACCCCTCATTCCCATTCTCAATGGCAATATTGTCAAGGATCATACTCCTAGAATCGCAAGCTTGAGCTCTAAATTGTTACAATTTTGATGTTGCACACATTCCTGGTAGAAAAAACACAAGGGCTGACTTTCTTTCTAGGTCTCCCTTACCGTTGGGAAAACAGGAACTCATGGATGATGATGAGGATGTAGAATGTTTGATTGCTGCCGTAGATGCTTGTAGTGTGGGTTGTTTTACTGAACGTGAGTGGTTCAGTGCCATGGAGTCTGATTCTGTTCCCAAGAGAGTGAAGGAGCACATTGTGTCGGGGTAGCCCAAAGAAAAGCATTTGGATCAGGAGTTATAGCCTTTTGGTAAGATTGCTGATGAGCTTACTTTGGAGGGTGGTGAAATGATTATGCGAGGAGATAAATTTGTTCCCCCTGAGACTTTGAGATCTTGCATCATTGACTATGGACATGAGGGTCATCTTGGACAAACGTGTACCAAAACGAGGATCCGTGGTGTGTACTGGTGGCCTTCCATGGATCACCAAGGGAATGATGCTGTTGAGGGGTGTGTCACGTGTTGCACCAATGACAAAGTCATCAAGGTTGTCAGTCCTCCAGTTCAAGAAGTGGAACTTCCCAACGGTCCATGGATGAAGTTAGCTGTGGACTTTGTGGGTCCTTTTAATGTCTTATCTAACACATACAAATTTGCTTTGGTTGTTGCTGATAACTTCAGTAAGTGGTGGGAGGTTCATTTTATTACTGATCCTAACACTCAGGAGATCATCAAATGTTTTCAGTGTCTTTTTGCCAGAGAAGGGTTCCCTAAAGAGATTGTATCAGGTAATGGTGTACAATTTACGTGCAAGGAGATGTCTGATTTGTTATGCCAATCTGGTATCTTACACTGCCGTGTGGCTTTATATCACCCACAGGCCAATGGTTTCATTGAGCGCACGAACTGCATTCTTGTTGAGTGTGTTCAGTGGGCTCTTTCTTGCAGAATAGAGATCAAGGAGGCGGTCCAGAGCATGTTGTGGGCGCATCGCACTACTTCTAGTCCTATTACCGGTGCCAGCTCTTTTGAACTGCTTCGTGGGAGATTGGCTGCTTTCCATATGTGCCCTGCTTGGATGAAGAAATGGGGTTTACAGACAAAGATTGGTGTCTCTCCAGCTGATGTGGGGATGCATTCCAAGCCTCTTGATTCAGATGTGGCTGGGTTTTAATTCCAGCGTCAGTGTGGGAGATGGGTGAGAATTAAATCCTCTCTCCATGTGGCAAAGGGTCTTTCTAAATACAGTCCTCCCGTTAAAGTGGATGCCACCTCACATTTTGCCATGAGGGTCAATGGAAGGAGTTGGTGGAATCTGTCCAGAATTTACAAGATTCCTAGGAGGTATTGTTGCAGTTGGGGCTCGAGTCTGGGGGTGATGTTGATGTGTACCAACAATCTCAGAGGCGGTGTTTTCAGCAGCCTTCTCAGCCTTCCAAGTTGTCTCTAAAATATGCTACTCCACGCAAGAGTGGTAGGAGAAGTCTTCCGCCAAAACGTTTGGATCTGTAATTTTTGGTTGTATCTGTAGTCGTTTTGTATCATTATAGCAGTTCCCGCATTGTTATTGTACTATTTTATCATTATCTTTTCCTCTGTTCTTCCACTTGTTTTTCTGCTTCTTTTCTGTACTCTTAATATTGCTTATGTTTTATGCTTGGTTTATTTCTGTTATTTTCTTCCTTTTCATTTTGTGGAAAGAAAGGAGATGTTGTAGTAGTCTTTTCATTGTTGCTTTCATTACTGTAATTACAAATGTTAATGATGGCACTGTCATGGTGATAGAATGTGATTGTTTGAATACCAGGGGGCAGTTGCCAGTGTCCCTGGAAGCTGTGGAGATGAACAGACATTAAACTAAGTGTTCTCTCACCTACCTGTCTCCGTGCACTTACTACATGGTCACTCAGACATTGATACATCTAAAAGACTATCACTAGCATCACTATCACTATTTTCATCTTTCTCTCCAGACTCTCTTATTTTATCCTTTCTTTTTTCGGCTCCGCTTTCCACTTCTCCACTTTGCAATATTGGGTATAATGTTGCTCCTTCTATCATATCAGTTCTCCAGGGAAACATCGGTTACATCGCGGTGTTCACACCGCAATACCTTTACAACGCGGGTATTACAACGCAAGTCATTACAATGACTTGCGCTGGATGGCGCTCTAAGCTAAGGAATAGTATAATTTACTATTCCAACACCTTCCCTACTGTAACGTAGGCTGGAGTTGGAATAGAAAATCATACTATTCCTAAGTCCAGCGCCCTTCAGCGCAAGTCATTGTAACGACTTGCGTTGTAATGCCTCCGTTGTAAAGGTATTGGGGTGTGAACACCGCGATGTAACATCATATATTCGTTCTCCACCTTTTCTGCTATGCATCCCACCTTGCATCTGCATAAGTATGCGCTGCCTTTTTCATTTGTACCTGATATCTCTCCTTTTCCCTGCCTGGCATGAGCCACCTGCTCCCAAGCATTAAGCACTTCAAATTGTGTGGGTCTAGGTTGTGGCTTCATTTCATATAGAATTCTCTTCAAATTTTCAATAATTCTCAGATTAAATGTACCATAACGTGGAAATGCCAGTGCACCTTCCTTCTTAGTGATCATGTGCCATTGTTCTAGCCAAATACATGTGTGTAACACTACATTTATCACCATATAATGTTCTGCAGTGTCTTCAGGTGGGTCTCCCCCAAGAGGTATCTGAACATCTGCTGTAAACAAATCTCGTACAATTTTAAAACATTTCATTTTCAATTATTTGCTTCAAAATCAATACTTTACTTACAAATCTCATTCCAAATCCTCAACCAATTACAGTGCAGCACCCTGTGATGTTTACAGCCAACAACAGTGCGACTTCACACCAACCAACCTATCCCATTGTGGCACGCTATGACGACAATCTGAATCCTCGCAGCACCTCACCCTCCTTTACAATTTTCACAATCACTCTTTTCAGCAATATGCTTGCAACTAAATACAATGCAATAGCAGCAAATAACAATTGTCTGCTTTTCTGAAGAACTGACAGAAATCAATCATACAAAGATGACACAAACACACATTCCAATGAAACCTCGTCCTGCGGGGAATCATTCTGGTCAGTGCAGCTTTCCTCTACGCAAGACGTCCGCCACACTAATCATACCTCACTTTCTCACAAAAGATAAACGTTCCTTTCTCGATTGTGCTGTCGGTGATGTCTCACAATAAACCCCACAAAATCTCAGCAGACAATTACAATACAGTGTCTTCTCCACTTTTTAATATCATCCCAGGATCTTAGGTCATGTTGGACCCGATAACAACTTCTCCGCAATAAGCACTACACTCACATAATCATCTAAAACATTATCACGTTATATTACACAATCTCCTCAAGACACCACACAATTGGCACAAAGACTGCAAGCTAAGCATAGCCGTTTATACACAACCCTATTGCTGTTCACTCCTCCGCTGTTACAACTCACTCTCGAAGCACTGGAACATCGACAACACCAATTCTCCAAATCGAAATTTGGGCACTAAGGACTGAGATTGGGTCTGGACTAATCTATAGTAACAGTTTTCTAAACCTCTACTTAAGGTACTAACCATCCTCAGCATGCTACCATCTGAGAACGCTGTGGGACGGTCCTTCTAATTCGATTCTGGTAAATAGACCTTTTTAGTAGCTGGAGAGGAAAAGGGGTTAGCAAAGATTCACATCTTAAGGTACAGTGTGATCATGAGGACCAAACAATAAAAGTCTGAGTCAATAGCTTGAAGTTAAAAAGTTTATTTCAAACTCAAAGCCAGACTGATATATATCATTCTCAAAAACATAGTATAAAAGTATAAGATATCCACAGGGAGGCCAAAGTGTCCTACAATATTGGTCCTCAACAGCAAAGAACATACAAGATTTTCAGGAGCAGCAATGCAAAAAATAAGGAAAAGGATTTGATGACTAGACAATGGTTTCGATCCTTCTCCCCATACATGGAAAAGACTCTCGATATCTACTAAACCCTACACTAAACTAAGGATAGGGAAAACCCTAATGAATCAAAAAAGCAAGAAAGGTGCCAGCATCAGAACCTCTTTAGACGTTCTGTAAGGAAAGGGTCATGTATAGCATGAAGCCACACAATCAGAGAGATCTTTACCTCTTCAAGTCTAAAAGGCAATCTCACTAACCCAAGGTAGGTGCACTAATTAAAATGCACAAAGAACATTCAAGAAATGTGACCTCATACACATCACAGTACTCTTCCAGTTCCCAAGAAAGAACTTGTCTCCTTGAACACCATTCCCATCTTTCAGTCTCCGCTTCCAAAGCATCCTTGGATTCCCGCATTCGTCAGATAGTACCAAATGGTAACACTTCCTTTCTTCTTCATTAAAATAATTTGACATTGTCAGTTCTTCCTTGCCTCACTATTTCTGAAATACAATGTGGTTTTCACTAACTAATGAATGCCTTTGATCTGCACCTGCAGAGGAGAAAAACATGCAGAAACACAACTTTCACGTTAGTATTAAATGTATCAATTGTAAGCTTAAGGCTCACAATCACCCTAACAACAATTTTCTCTTTAAATGCATTTTAATTCTACAACCTACATTTAAATGATACTGTGCTCTTATACGTGGCACAATAAACTATTTCATGTATTGTTAAACAGAAACTACAACTGGTCATAATTCATAAAGAAAGCATTAAACACACATATGATTCATTCTCACTAATCCCTGGTGAATACACTGCATTAAATGCATTTTAGCGCACCACATTACAATCTAAACATATAGAAGATTAGTATCAACAATCCAGATATTTCTGAAAAGGAAAAACGTAAATATGCACAAACACATATATCAAAACACACAATAGATGCACTTTCTATACCTTTAGTGCACCTTATCTCTTCAGTATTATTGCGTCACATGAGTACATAAGACCAAATATAAGTAGATATGAGGCATAACGAACGGAAAAGAATGGAGCCAAAATTATGCTAATCCAGCATCAATATGCAAAAAGTGTAACTTCACACAGTATTCTCTTCTCAAATGTGTCATTTTATGGAAAATTGCACTTTTAATAGATTCTTTGTTTAACTTTGATCCCCCTTCTTTCATATCATGGTTTGTTAACTCCTGTGCAAAAGCTTAAAAACACAGTGACTCATCGCCCTGGTGAAATTTTTCCTGAGAATCAGATAATTCCAAAGGAGAATTTCGAGTGGTAGGAAACAAAATTGGTCCTATTAGAAGAAACTACAAATAGGATTGAAGGAAATTGAAGCGCTTGAAATTAAAATGCGGATTCTTTTGGGAATCGTGTCATCAGCAAATAATCATGTGGAAGATAAACTGGTTGCATACGAGTCAGGTCATTACAGAACATCTTGAATACAGCCTAACAGTTTTGACGCTTTGAAGAGGTAGTACCAGATAACCTCAAATGCTTTACAAAGCATTTGCCAGTGGAAGAGATGTGGGGACAATGGGTCCTGCTGATTCCCTCCACTATTCTTTCACAGGTTTTGGTGCCCTGCACTACCTAGCAGGTGACTTGGATGTCAGTGTCTGCATTGCAAACCCAACAGGAAGTGTGCCCCGACTTTCTGCACCCCAGGGCATTTTGGTATGCACAGCTCCTTCTGTAATACAGATAGCATCGGCACACATATAGTGCTGGTGCTATCTTAAGGGAGCATTCCTCGTTTGCGTGGGGTTATGATGCCATGCAAATGAGGAAAACACTTTGCTTCTGGGCCCACAATCTATTATGGATGCGAACGCAGAGGCAAAAAGGCCATCAGGAGGCACGTTGACTATGGGCCACAAAGAGATGGCGCACAATCAAAATGACTCCCAGGGCACCCTGTAAAATTGGGGTCAAGAGTTGTAAAGTGCTCCCATGCATCACCCATATGCATCCCACGCTGCTCCCACTTGCAGGGATCTCTCTGTCCCCTCTGAAGTGCAGTTCAGCTACTGCCTGAACTGTGAAAGATGAAGTGAAAGCTTCAAAGAGTCACTTCACTTTCATTTCAATGTAATAGGGTGCAGGTATTTGGACATAATATTGAGTGATAAATGCCGAGCTACACAAATATCGAGTTTTAAATATCGTGTTGCCTAAAATATCGTGATGCAGGAATATCGTTGACAAAAATATAATTTTTGAAGGTAAGTAATATCGTTTTCGGGGGCGCTAGGTGGCGCACGACCAAGATGGCCGCACGCCAGTGAGGCTCTGACTGCTTGGCAGCATGATCCTGCAGTAATCCTCTGTCACTGCCTGCTACTCCTGATCAATGCTCCTGGGAACTGCTCCTTTCCCCACCCGCTATCTTCGGTGCCTTTTTTGAGGGCGGACGGCTTTCCCTGCAGACTCCAGAGCCGGCGGAGTGACTGAGCGGGGTGCACGGCGGCTGATGTCTGGAACTCTGCCCGGCTGCGAGAGGCACTCGAGCTCCGTGGAGCCCACGTGGTCGGCAGGCCGGGCCTTTTAGAACTCTATTGGTCGGAAGACGTGGGACAGAAGCCCGCTGGGAGCGAGGACTATCAACGAGCGGTGAGTGCGAGCAGCTTGAGATCCATCAGGCGGAGGCCCGGGTGCCGGACGGCCGCCGCGCGAGCTATACTCCCCGGCACCTGCAGTGATTGCTGGCTTCCCCCACCCGATGGCCATGCTCTAGGCGCTACGGAGGTTCGCGTTGGGAGCTGGCGACCTGTTGTGTTGATGTGAGGACTGCGGAGACTGGCTTGGGGGACACGGCTCTGTCCTCAGTAATCCCCCCTTGCATATTGACACGCAGCATTGCGCTAACAGAGGGAACGAGGCCAGCCTACAGCACACATTACAGAGGGACATTTATGTTAATTTCTCATAGCTGGGAGGCCTAATACATTGCAGTCCAGTACCAACCAGCTGCTGTGGGAGCGCCCCGCGCTGAACCCACGACGGGGAGCTGAACGTCTGCTGTGAGTTGCTGTCTATAGTGGGGCTACGGGACACTCATCTCAGTTGATCAGCTGCACTCTACTGTACATTCCAACTGAGTGGACCCTCCGTGGGTGAAGACACGCCGCTGCCTGGTGGGCGCCGAGGTGCTATTGCTCAGTATACCAGCGGAGGACGCTGCCTGTCCCTCGCTGCATGGGCCTTCATCCTAGATTGGACAGCGTCCCTTACCTGTAGGTGAGAGGGGATCTCTGGCAACCCAGGGAGTCACAAACATACAGCTAACGGGGAAGACCTGCCTGCACGTATTGAGTTGACTTTGAGGCCCCCCCTATCCAAGACTACCAAGGCTCCTGGCCCAGCTCCGAGATACGCGGCTGCCCCCCCCGAGGAGTGGATCGCAGGCTCTAGGGCTGCCTCCCCTGCACCCCCGCTTCTTCGCTGTTACAATGGGGAAGCCAGATAGCCGCCAATCTTGACTGGTGTTCGACGCCAAGAGAGTTGCCACGCGCTCTGCATCAGAGGACTCGATCCAGACGGTTGGGGAGGTGTCGCAGGCACAGGCTTCACCTCCTGGGGATGAGGTTAAATCGCTGCTCCTCGCCATGCAACATAGCCTGACTGACCTCTCAGGGAAGATGGATTCAATGAATAGCCGATTGGACTTCCTAGTCCAGAAGGTAGACAAGCATGATGGGCAGATCAAAGAAGCAGAGAGGCGTATATCAGATAATGAGGATACCACGTCGCAGCTGCAGCTTCAGGTGTCGCAAATGGACAAACTTCTCAAAGTCATCGCTGCCAAGAATGAAGATCTCGAGGCTCGCAGTCACCGGAACAACATCCGAATTATTGGTATACCGGAAAGCACCAACACGGGCCGCATGGAAGAGTATGATGAATGGCTATTGCGAGGTGCCTGTGAAGAAGACCTGTTCTCTGCGCAACTTATAGTGGAGAGTGCACACCGCTCCCTGGGGCCGCGTCCCCCTACTGGCGGGCCCCCCCGACCTATTGTGGCTCATCTCCTTAATTATTGTGACCGGGATGCTGCACTGAAGCTGGCACGTGAACATAAGATGCTACGATACGATGGCATGGAATTCACCATCTTCCCAGACTTCACTGTTGCGGTGCAGGAGGCGCGCCGTAAATTCCTTGGAGTCAAGCAAAAACTCCGCAAAGCGCAGATCGAGTATGCACTTCTGTACCCTGCGCGACTGCGGGTTTCCTACCGTGGCAAGCACACCATTTTCACTAATCCACACCAAGTGGAGGAGTTCCTTAAGTCCCTCCAACGCCGCTCTCCTAGGAGCACCTCTGATGACCACGAATTTAGATCGCCTTCCCCTCACACTGATTGATGGACTCCAGAACTTATTTCTTCGATGTATGCCGTTCTGGATAGTGGCGAATTGTTGATGGACTGAAATCTGGCTGCTTGGTGCAGAGTCTGAGTATCTGGAGACTATGGGGTCGATTCCGATCTCGGTCGGAGGCGCACCCAATACCATTCGGTCGGGAAAAAAGCCATGCGAAAGCCAGTTTCCCGACCGATCCGTACAGCACACCGAACGAGCAAGTACGATGCGCACAACAGCAAAAATTCCGGCCGAGCCGTACTCACCCAAACCAGGTCCTGTTCTCCGACCGAGGCGAATCCGGAAACGCCGAATCGAGTCGCACGGAAGGGAAAATGCAGCCCCGTCCGGCCGGACAAGTACGATGCGCTTCCCGTACGCGCCGAACCCGTCGCTACGCACGGCACGTCAAAGCATCCGGGAGAGGCGCACATAAGCTCCGATTCGCGCCACAACACGATCCACGGCTACGAGACGAACACGGCACCGACGAGGACGACGCGAAGCAACGAGGACGAAGCGAAGCGACGAGGACGACGCGAAGCAACGAGAAGGATGAACGACACGAACCAACCATGAATCCCTTCGTCCCGATCATACCAATATTCTACATCTACTACCGGAACAGGCACGGACGCGTACGGCGCAGAAGGTAAGTCAGACACCAACCACAAAACACATACAACACGTACACGACACATCACACACATACACGGGGAATCTGAATATACTTACACCAGCAACAGCAGCACCATAGGGGCGGGATGCCCATCACCAATGCCACATATGCACACAGGGGCCTGAATGCGCGCCACCACCCCAACCCAGAGGGGGCAGGATGCCTACCACTACTACCACCCTTAGCCAGGGGGCAGGATGCCTACCACTACTACCACCCTCACCCACGGGGGCAGGATGCCCACCACTACTACCACCCTCACCCACGGGGGGCAGGATGCCTACCACTACTACCACCCTTAGCCAGGGGGCAGGATGCCTACCACTACTACCACCCTTAGCCAGGGGGCAGGATGCCCACCACTACTACCACCCTTAGCCAGGGGGCAGGATGCCCACCACTACTACCACCCTCACCCAGGGGGGCTGGATGCCTACCACTACTACCACCCTTAGCCAGGGGGGCAGGATGCCTACCACTACTACCACCCTTAGCCAGGGGGCAGGATGCCCACCACTACTACCACCCTCACCCACGGGGGCAGGATGCCTACCACTACTACCACCCTCACCCAGGGGGGCAGGATGCCCACAACTACTACCACCCTTAGCCAGGGGGCAGGATGCCCACCACTACTACCACCCTCACCCACGGGGGCAGGATGCCTACCACTACTACCACCCTCACCCAGGGGGGCAGGATGCCTACCACTACTACCACCCTTAGCCAGGGGGGCAGGATGCCTACCACTACTACCACCCTTAGCCAGGGGGCAGGATGCCCACCACTACTACCACCCTCACCCAGGGGGGCAGGATGCCTACCACTACTACCACCCTTAGCCAGGGGGCAGGATGCCTACCACTACTACCACCCTTAGCCAGGGGGCAGGATGCCTACCACTACTACCACCCTTAGCCAGGGGGCAGGATGCCCACCACTACTACCACCCTTAGCCAGGGGGCAGGATGCCCACCACTACTACCACCCTCACCCACGGGGGCAGGATGCCTACCACTACTACCACCCTTAGCCAGGGGGCAGGATGCCCACCACTACTACCACCCTTAGCCAGGGGGCAGGATGCCCACCACTACTACCACCCTCACCCAGGGGGGCTGGATGCCTACCACTACTACCACCCTTAGCCAGGGGGGCAGGATGCCTACCACTACTACCACCCTTAGCCAGGGGGCAGGATGCCCACCACTACTACCACCCTCACCCACGGGGGCTGGATGCCTACCACTACTACCACCCTTAGCCAGGGGGCAGGATGCCCACCACTACTACCACCCTTAGCCAGGGGGCAGGATGCCCACCACTACTACCACCCTCACCCAGGGGGGCTGGATGCCTACCACTACTACCACCCTTAGCCAGGGGGCAGGATGCCTACCACTACTACCACCCTTAGCCAGGGGGGCAGGATGCCCACCACTACTACCACCCTTAGCCAGGGGGCAGGATGCCCACCACTACTACCACCCTCACCCACGGGGGCAGGATGCCTACCACTACTACCACCCTTAGCCAGGGGGCAGGATGCCCACCACTACTACCACCCTTAGCCAGGGGGCAGGTTGCCCACCACTACTACCACCCTCACCCAGGGGGGCTGGATGCCTACCACTACTACCACCCTTAGCCAGGGGGCAGGATGCCTACCACTACTACCACCCTTAGCCAGGGGGGCAGGATGCCCACCACTACTACCACCCTCACCCACGGGGGGCAGGATGCCTACCACTACTACCACCCTCACCCAGGGGGGCAGGATGCCCACCACTACTACCACCCTTAGCCAGGGGGCAGGATGCCCACCACTACTACCACCCTCACCCACGGGGGCAGGATGCCTACCACTACTACCACCCTCACCCAGGGGGGCAGGATGCCTACCACTACTACCACCCTTAGCCAGGGGGCAGGATGCCTACCACTACTACCAACCTTAGCCAGGGGGCAGGATGCCCACCACTACTACCACCCTCACCCAGGGGGGCAGGATGCCCACCACTACTACCACCCTTAGCCAGGGGGCAGGATGCCCACCACTACTACCACCCTCACCCAGGGGGGCAGGATGCCTACCACTACTACCACCCTTAGCCAGGGGGGCAGGATGCCTACCACTACTACCACCCCCACTCATAGGATGGACAATGCATGACACAACCAGCACACCACAACCTAGGGAATGCAAGATAAAGACATCCCCCCACCACCATGACAAGCGTGTGTAGGCTGTCTCAAATGCCTACAACACCGAACATGACTTTGAACATACAATGTGACCCCCTAGCACATGTGCCACACATATATGTGTGTGGCACCCACAATGCAAGCAGCCCATGACCATTGTGGCAATGGGGCCTAAACCCCCATCATCACAGTGACCAAAAGGTAAGTGTGGGGTCCATAGCTGAAGCACATTCTGACCATTGTGGCAATGGGGTCTAAACCCCCATCATCACAGTGACCAAAAGGCAAGTGTGGGGTCCATAGCTGAAGCACATTTTGACCATTGTGGCAATGGGGTCTAAACCCCCATCATCACAGTGACCAAAAGGCAAGTGTGGGGTCCATAGCTGAAGCACATTTTGACCATTGTGGCAATGGGGTCTACACCCTCATCATCACAGTGACCAAAAGGTAATTGTTGACAAAGAAAGAGCTGCAACTGCCAAACTGCATGGATCATTCCTGGTCACAGAACCAAAAACTCATCTGTGGCAAAGTAGTGTATGTGTCCCATTGCAACATAAATTGGGGGAGCCAAATACTGCAGTGCAAATGAAACATTCCTTTGGCCATGTGCAGACAAACAACACCCATGGGGGCTGAGACCGTCAACAGTCATCAATGACACAATGACAGAAGTGACCATCAGAATGCAGAACCACATATTTGCACCAATGGGCACACAAATGCAGATACCCTGTGGAGACAGCAGATGTGAGGTGAACAGATACCATACCATGGCAGCAATGGGACACACAAACCATGATCACTGTGCTGACCGATGACCTAGGAGTCCCAGGGACAGCAGGGGAAACACACCAAACAACATACAGCCAATGGCACACCCAAGATATGCCAATGCAGTGGTGCAGATGCACAAACACAAACAGGCAGACCAACACTGTCATCATACACAGCAGGTGAGGGGTGGGGGTGCCAGTGTCCCCAGGCAACAACACAACACATGAGGAGAGCTGAATACCAATCATACAGATGTGCATACACAGCCACACTAAGGTAACTCATGGATCCAAATCCCCTATGTGGGCAAGCAGGCATTGACAGGTGAGAGGGAGCACAAAACACACATGTCACACAGGCACGTAGGAACAACAACTGACACAGCAAGTCACAGACACACCACAGCACCACCCCCAGGGCCCCCACAATGTGGTGACCCTGGGCTGAATAAAAATACCACTGTGATGACAAAGCTAAATGTCATTCACACTGTGAACCACAGTCAGGTGTCCTGAGCAACAAACTACCATCACACCTACACAAGCACAAATCAATCAGCATGGCCAGTAAGCCAAGGCCAACATGGAGGCAGGGGACTAGCCGGGCAACAACTCTCATCTGCACACACTCAAGACCACACCCCTCGACCTCCAACAATGTGCAGCAGTGAAGTACACATGCACTGGTGACATTGCACATGCACCCATGACTATTCCAGGGTGGTGGGTGGGAACCAAGGTGTAGAAACACATCACACATGGACACTCAACAAGACTCCTGAATGTCTGACACACTGCACACTACGCTGTACATGGACATGACGGCAATACCACACCGACCAATGGGATCCCAGCCACAGTCACACACCAATGAAGAAGCCAAGGTCACCCACAAAGAACACACATAGACAACAACCAACATTGCAGCCCGGACCCTAAGGAGTGCCAGCAGTCACACACACAACGTGTCACAATCACTGAAAGATAACACAAACTGGAAATCACATGACAGGGGCAAACAACAAGTGCCAAAGGGAAACCTGACTGTGACCCATCTGCGTCTGCACACAAACTCTGCCCTGACAGCAAACACACCTATGGGTGACACCCTGATGACCAGTAATGTGCCATGCACCCACATCACAGAGAACACAGGGAGAAGACTTTGGGGGAACATAGCTCAAGTCAGCAAGCATCACAAACAGGTACAACACTAGGGATCACAGCATGCGCAGATGAATGGAAGTGAACACACAGACATGCACATACAACACACACCTTGGGCGCAGGCAATGTCACACGTGTACACACTGCCATGAGGGGACTCCACTCCTGTGTGAGGAAAGCTGTGCCATATGTTGCCTCAGTAGGGCCCCATCATGTCAGCTGAGCACTTGGTCACACAATCAACAATTAGCACCAAATGAGGGCTCCCGTCACATCAGCCTGGTCATGGATGTGCCAACGGAATCATCAGCACAGATCCAACACACTTGTATAGCAATGTTGCACTGACTACACGGATGAGTCCCTCCCCATTGATGCCCAAACCTGCATGTCCACTGGAGATGGCAACACGGTCAGGGAAGTAGACAAATGCAACGATGGCAGGCACAACAGATGTGCAGGGGTGGAAGCCACAGATATGAAATTGCCAATGTAAGTAGGAAACCCATTGCCAAATACTGAACACATGACACCCTCAGATGCTGCTATTGATGACATGGATACACCACATGATAGGACACATTCCCCCTGGACCACATGGGTTCCTGCACAGTAACACTTCATAATCATGAGACCAGATATCACCATCACTGCAGCAAGGGCATGGTTAGCTGCACATACAACATGTACATCTGAAGCATGAGCACTAGAGAAAAGAAAGTTGCTTTATTCAGCATATGTGTTGTTTGATAACGACGTCCAGAAGAAATTAGAGCAAAGGCCAATGGCCAGTCCATTGTCAAAGTTCAAACAGGGTGACACTGGCAGATGTCACCCTACGCATGCCTGCACAATACCAGGGACAATCCACTAGGAGGGGCAACCGGGGGGGCAGGCCAGGCACCGCAGGGACAGGATCAGGGCTCACCAGGGGGAGTCAGGGAAGGGGTGGTGGGTGCTGGAGAGCCACTGACAACTGCAGTGGAGGTGTCTGAGATGGTGTGTGCCGGCACAACTGGGGGGCATGACTCAGATGTCGTGGGTGCCGGCACAACTGCAGTGGACCCTGCAGATGGGGTGGACAGGTCCGCCACTGCAGTGCCCAAGTCAGACAGGGCGGTAGTGGACTCCACTGCAGTGCCTACCTCCAGGGGAGGAGAATGGGGAACAGGCAAGGTGGGTTGGACAGAGGGGGAGGACACCCTCACCACATCAGTGGCACAGACAAGCGCAGCGGGGGTGTGGTGCTGGGAGAGCAAGTGGCAGGGGGAGAAGGCCGGATCCTCTTGGGGATGGTATATCTGTGGGTGGGGGAACCTGGGGCAGGGTGTGGTGGGGGCACCTGTGCAGTGGGGGCCTGAGGGATGGAGGACGGAGACCTTGTGCCTGAGCTGCAGGGCGGTGGCGGGTGGGGCCTCAGTCCGTCTGCGCCTGGGGGAGGGTGTCCGGGGGCGAGGGGCACTCTGCTCTGTGTGGGTGGGCTTCCTCTTCCCCCGGTATGCTGGAGCAGCTTCATCGGTGGGGAAGAGGCCGAGGTCACAGAGGAAGAGCTGCTGTGACTTTGGGGTTGCAGGTGAGGCAAGGGAGGGTGCTTTGGAGGGAGAGGGAACTGAGGACTGCGCAGTGCATGTGGATGCGTGTGTGTGTTCCAGGGCCCCATCCCCTGTGAGTCTGGCTTCAGTCCCCTGAATGTGCGTGCGTGTGCGTTTTGTCATTGGCGTGTGTGTCAGTGTGCTGGATGTGTGTGTGCTGGTGTGTGCCTGTGCCGGTGTGTGTGTGCCTGGGATGGGTAAGGTGCTGGGGAGTGTGGATGGAGCAGAGGCAGGAGGGGTGAGGGACCGTTTGAGGAGGGACACTGCTGCCGTCAGGGAGGAGTCCATGGACCTATTGCCCCTCTGTAGGTCAGACATGCCCGATGAGATGCCCTCCATGAACGACACCAGCTGAGTCAACAGCGCGGTGTGCGCATGGAGGACACTCAGCATGGCTGTCTGCCCTACATGGAGCTGGCGAAGGAGGTACACAGACTCCTCACTCAGGGCAGCAGGGGACACAGGGGCAGGGGTGCGGTGCCTGGCCCAAAGGAGACATGCTCCCGGACATGGGAGCCTCCACGGACCTGGGGAATGGGAGCCGATGGGAGGGCGGTGGTGGTGCTGGTGGTGGCGGGGACAGCAACACTAGCTGGGGTGTGGTGGCTGCTGACACCCGCCTCCACAAGGGAGTCATCCTCCGAGTTGCTCTGGTCCTCAGCTGAGGTGGATGCTGCTGAGGACTCCTCGGTGTGGCTCCCCTCGCCCTCCGTGCCACTGGGTCCCTCCGACCACTCCTCGGCTGCTGACCCAGTCTGGCTCTCCGGCTCCTCCTGGTCCGTGGAGCTGTCCCCCTTCCGTGGCCGTGGATGTATCTGCAAACAATGGGGAAACAGACAGACATCAGTCACCTGCACATAACGCACACACCACTGTGAGCACAGCACATCACAGAGCAAGCCCTGGCATCATTAGTTGTACATTGCTAAAAGTGCACTAATTGAACAGGAGAAGTCAATTGTCAGTCTGATGCCAAGCATGGCACTCACATCCCACATGGCCTTGCACCCATCTGTCTGGTGTCTGTTGGATTGCAACACCCCAGTGTTGACACATGCACCAAGTACACAGTAGTTGGACAGTGCAGAGGACACGGTGTGGACACATCACAGCTCTTGCCACTGAGTCAGTACAGGTTTCCGGATGTAAGGGATGCCCAGAGTCAAATAGGAAATGCATGTGATGCATACCAGCGACAGACACCATGATGCACCCATGTCCTGATAGCCAGCGCCACTATGGTGTGCATGTAGCACATGTCACTCCCCTGCAGGCTCACCAATCAGTAGACACATGCCATGGCGGAGGCATGACTGCAAAGTCATACATCACTGGCTCAGTGATGTATGACTTTGCAGCCAGACAACAACACTCTGCACTGTGTCACAATAGTAGGTCATGGGGAATGCAAGTCCTGGAGCTGCACAAGTGCACATGTACATCCCCCACACAACACATCCTCTTAACCCTCATCTGTCCAGGTCATACCTATTGGACATATGGGAGACCTGTGACACTACCCTCTGAACCTGAGCCCCTCACACTCTGCTGTGCATGGGGAACAGCTGCCTGAACTTCACATTTACATGCCCCAGTCTGCATGGGCAGCTGATCAGACACCTATGTGTCACACAAGTATCGTCTCCTATGGTCACATCTCCAGTGGCATGCTGAGCCCCTACCAAGAAACTCCACAGCAGTCCTGGCGACTAATCCACAGCACACTGACACAGAGGCAGACACCTGAGGGGTCAAATCACTGTGCACAATGTGTCCGCTGATACACGGGAGTGGGAGTACAGAGTGTATTGTATGGCCTGGAGTAGGCATGACTGTCCAGCCCCACATGAATGAGGGATGAGCCCTGGACTGTAGGCAGCTGGCTAAGTATGTGTGACACACATCATATACATACTCCTGGGGCCCAAACATTGTTCCCACCCGCAGCATGGGTGTGTGCCAGGTACCCCAGCCACATGTGGTGGATCAGCTCAGCAATTGGACCACAGATCAAAGTAACACGCTGAATACATGTCAGAATACAGGCATTGTGTAAGCAATGGACCCACCCATGATGCCCACCACAGAGTCAGGGAAACAGATGCTGTCTCCCACCTAGAGTCAAGCAAACTGCAAGGACACAGTCCTAAGTGACAGAATTCCCTGCATGTAAGGGCCACACCTGGGTATCAGATGAGGAGTGGGCAGTGCACAATAGAGGGACATGGCTCCTGGACAACATGACTGCTGTACTGTGGCAGTTTAACCAGGCCCGAGGAGGGCACATAGCATGTTAGACAGAGTACACAGTGCAGTCTTTGACTCACCCCCTCCTTGCTGCTCTCTGGCCTTCAGCTGCCCATCCAGGTCTGGAAAGACCACCGCCAGGATCCTGAGCATGTGGGGGTCAGGGTCCGTGTTCCGCCCCTCCTGCGAGGAGGCGACAGCTTCAGCTGGACCCGTGCAATCCTCCGGGTCCAGCCCCGAAGGTCCTGCCACCTCTTTTGGCAGTTGCGGATCCGGCGCTTGTAGACCCCCACGGACCGGACAGCCCGGACGATGTCCTTCCATATCTCATGCTTCCGATGGGCAGAAGCCTGTCAGGATGACAAAGTGATAAGGCCATTACTACACATGCAACATATCCGTGCATGACACAGTTGCATATACATGTCGCAATCACAGGGGCACATGGTGTACCCAGGCAGTGCACGGCTGCCCATGGACAGTTTTCCAGAAGTCACTACATGGTATCATTGCATGGGGAGTAAAACCCTGTTCAGAAGCACTGTCACTGCACCATACCTGTCCAGTGCAAGTCACTACACACTATGGGGGGTGACAACTACTCAGTGAGCCTGCTAGCCAGTGGTGTGCTGACTCTCAGCCTTGCTAGTCAGACAAAATGCACATTCAGAAAGGCAGTGCACAGAACACTCACCTGCTCCCCTGGTGTCCCATACAGCTTGCTGTACTGTGGAAGTAGGCTGTCCAGCAGGGCCTGGTTCTCCTCAAGGCTGAAGGCTGGGGCTCTCTCCACAGTACGTGCCATTGCAGGGTCCAGAGGGGCAGAGACAGCAGCAGTGCAGTGGCAGATGTCGTCCTGGAGCATGTAGTGCAGGCAAGTGGGCTCTCAGGGGAACAGGCAGCAATATATATGTGCTGGAGAGGCAGATACTGTCCCTTGTGTCCAAAGTGATAGGTCCAAGTCGTTTGCATCTTCTGAATCTGGCCAATCCATGGAATAGCAGCACCAAAACACGCCCACAGCATCCTTCAAAACTTCAACTTCATGACATACATGATTTTGCAACATTGTTGTGGGTGACCAACTGATTTTCCAGCAACCGACTCGTTCGAAATTAGAAAACGCGTCCGTTGCCAGGCAAGCCCATTGTCAATGGGTGCGCACCGATCGGTCCATTGAGGTACAACGCGCACAGGGGTACAACGCGTACCCGCACACATTGAAAGCAATGGGCCGGCCGGAGGCACCGATCGGTCCATTGCAGTTCAACGCGCACAGGGGTACAACGCGTACCCGCACACATTGAAAGCAATGGGCCGGCCGGAGGCACCGATCGGTCCATTGCAGTTCAACGCGCACAGGGGTACAACGCGTACCCGCACACATTGAAAGCAATGGGCCGGCCGGAGGCACCGATCGGTCCATTGCAGTTCAACGCGCACAGGGGTACAACGCGTACCCGCACACATTGAAAGCAATGGGCCGGCCGGAGGCACCGATCGGTCCATTGCTGTTCAACGCGCACAGGGGTACAACGCGTACCCGCACACATTGAAAGCAATGGGCCGGCCGGAGGCACCGATCGGTCCATTGAGGTACAACGCGCACAGGGGTACAACGCGTACCCGCACACATTGAATGCAATGGGCCGGCCGGAGGCACCGATCGGTCCATTGCTGTTCAACGCGCACAGGGGTACAACGCGTACCCGCACACATTGAAAGCAATGGGCCGGCCGGAGGCACCGATCGGTCCATTGCTGTTCAACGCGCACAGGGGTACAACGCGTACCCGCACACATTGAAAGCAATGGGCCGGCCGGAGGCACCGATCAGTCCATTGCAGTTCAACGCGCACAGGGGTACAACGCGTACCCGCACACATTGAAAGCAATGGGCCGGCCGGAGGCACCGATCGGTCCATTGCTGTTCAACGCGCACAGGGGTACAACGCGTACCAGCACACATTGAAAGCAATGGGCCGGCCGGAGGCACCGATCGGTCCATTGCTGTTCAACGCATCACTGTATATGTGACTGGCATAGGTCAGCATGCCTGTCTCAGATGGACATATGCCAGCCACAGATAGCTCCCAGGGAGTGAGGGGCACACCTACATCACGACAGCCTGTCCAAACCTTATCATAAGGCATGTGAGGCTGCATTTCCTATTGTGTGTATGTTGGTGTACATGTTGTCCTGTGGGTGTCACCTGTGGGCAGCCACCCCCAGGCTGTGCACGTGTTCATGGGGACAGGATCCTGGGTGTTACGTGTACGTGACCACTGTGATGTGCAACTGTTCATATCTGTGCATGTGTCATGGTCACATTTCACAGTGGTGTTTGTGTATGTCATGTCACATACCCCGTGAGTCCCATGTGGGACGGTATGTTTGAGCCAGGGTGTCCCAGTGGCACAATAGTGATGGCCCTCCACAGTCTTTGTGCATGTAGTGTTTACAATGTCTCTGATTTCATGTGCACAATGGGAGACAGTCTCCACATCCACGTTGTGTGTGCATGGAATCTGATGTTGTGCGTGTGTGTCACAGACGTCCATGGCTCTCCTGCCATGGCAAGTGTGGCCACTACCTGTGGGGGTCATGTTTGTTTTGCTGTGGTGTACACATGATACTCCAGGTGATGCCAGTGTCCATGTGGCATTACAGGGTCCCTGGGAATGTGCCTGTCGTTGAGCTGTGGTGCCTGGGGCACATCTGTCCTCACATGTCACTGGGGGGTGACTTTGACACAGCATCATGATATCCAATGGGCCAACCTGGGACAAATTGATGCCACCTGTAGGACCGTGTTGACAGATGTTGGCCATGTATGTACCATACATGTCGTTCCGGTACTGCACACTTCATGTAGTTGTGCCTCATGATGATGTATGTTGGGAACTTGAGTGTGTTCAATGCCGCATATGTGGGGTGACTGACGATCTTGCTTACTTCTCCTCTGCACTGCAGGGCTCCTGCTGTCCATCGGCCATTCCCAGACCTGGCAACGATGGTGGAACGGGACAGCATCCGACGGTACCGCTTCACCAGGCAGCTGATTGAGGATTTGGCAGTGCAGTTGTCCCCACATTTGCAGCCTGGCCGGCCGTATCCTACAGCGCTGACCCCCAAGGTGAAGGTGATGGCAGCCCTACACTTCTTTGCCACTGGTACCTTCCAACATACTGTGGCGTCTGCTGGTGGGATGTCACAGACCATGTTCAGCCGTGTGCTCCGCGATTTCTTGGCGGCAATGTTGCTCTTCCTGAACCGGTACATATATTTCCCTAGACTGCGACGACTCACTGACGTGAAGAGTGACTTTTATGCCCTGGGGAGGATGCCGCATGTCATTGGCTCCATTGATGGGACACATGTGGCTTTGGTACCACCACAGGCCCAGGAGCAGGCCTACAGGAACCGCAAGCACTACCACTCGGTCAATGCACTGGTGGTGTGTCTTGCAGACATGACCATCACACACGTGTGTGCCCGTTTCCCTGGTTCAGCACACGATGCCTTTGTGATGAGGAGTAGTCGCATCCCCAGGTTGATGGCACAGATGCAGAACCAGCGTGCCTGGCTTGTCGGTGTGTACTGACTTTGTGCCATTGTGTGTGATCTGATCTGTAGTATTCCGCCCACTTTTCCAAGTCAGCTGATGTGCACTTGTCTGTCCGTAGGTGACTCGGGATACCCCAACATGCCGTGGTTGCTGACACCCCTCAGGAACCCTGTGACACCTGCCCAGATGCGCTACAATGAGGCACATGGTCGGACCAGGAGAGTGATTGAGCGGACCTTTGGTCTCCTGAAGAGCCGCTTCCGCTGCCTGGACAAGACCGGAGGGTCCCTCCCATATGCCCCTGCGAAAGTGTGCAAGATTATCATCGTCTGCTGCATGCTCCACAACCTGGCAGTGCGGAAGGAGTTGCCTCTCATCCAGGATGACGATGACCAACATCCGCCACCTGTGGAGGATCCTGGCCTGGACCACAATGCCAGTGACGATGATGATGATGATGATGGTGATGGTGATGTTCGCACACAGCTCATCACCAACTTCTTTAGCTGAATGTGAGTATCCTGAGGTGTCATGTGAATGATGTGAGTTGGCATGATGTGTGGGTGGTGCTCTGGTGCTGTTGGAGTGTGTCCATGGGCTACTTGACAGGATGTGTGTTGCGATGTGTGGTGACAGGTGGGCTGTACTCCCCAACAGTGTTGACATGCTAACTTGGTTCTGGGTGGGTATCTTGTAACATGTATTGTGCATGAGTTTTGCTGATCTGTCCTGTACTGCATTGCTTTTGACTGTGTGTCATTTCTGTCCTTCACAGGGTACTTTCAGATTCGTTTGGTCAACTGTGTCCACCAACGACGTGATTGCACATCCAGGCTGGTAGCTGTTGTGTCCCTACAGGTGATGTGCGCCACACCCATGGACTTCCTTCCGTCTACAGTTGTTGACTGTGTGCCCGCTACCAGGTGGGGTTACCTTGCATCTGTAGTGGTTACGGCATGTTGCTACTGTGTAATAAACCTGTGCTTCACTTAGTGATGTGCGTTGTCTGTGGTCACACATTTGACTGCCATTTGCTTACTGCACCTGTGGGCTACTTGACTACAACTGGGAATGGGTGTGGTGTCTGTGCATTGCACCGTCTTCCCTGGCAACATCAGTGTAGGCAATGAGTCAGATGGCCTAGGTGTGTATGTGTTGTGTAGCCCTGGTGGTGTGTCTCCCTCATATCTGTCACGTTGCCTGTACTCACATGCCTGTGTTGTCCTTGCTGTTGCAGTTCGCATACACAGTGTAATTTTGCAGTTCATCATCCCCATAACAGCACCCACGTTGGAATCACGACAGAGGCAAGTATGGTGTATTAGTGTGTTTATTGTGATACATCTGTGTTAATAGTGCATAGGATGGATTGTGCTGTACATGAATCTTGCAATCCCAAGTTCCTAGGTGAATTGAAAGTCCAGGTAGACAGGATCCCCAGTATCGGGGCCACAGTTGTCTGACACATTGTTCCAACTTGTACTCCCCATGCAATGTGTGGGAGTAGTGTTGCCATCAACAGGGTGAACAGTCTGTGCACAAAGGCGAAAATCCAGAACAGGTTCAGGCTTCCTGGGAGTTGCGCTTGGCCATCAGCCTCTCACTTTCCCCTCCTCGGACGACCCCTCTTCTTGGGGGGGGCCCTCAAGTGCAGGCTGCTGCGGTGCAGGGGACTCTCCGCCAGAGTCCTCCTCCCTCCCTGTGGCAGTTGCAGTTTGTTCGGTACCAGATGTTGTTGGCACACAGGGAGGTGTGGACTGGTTGCTGTTCATCTGGCGGAGGCATTGTAAAATGTCCCTGTGCACCGCCGTCATCTCATGTAGTACATCCCACTTGGACTCCACGCGGGACATGTGGGAGTCCACACGTGACATGTGTGACTCCACGTGGGACATGTGGGAGTCCAAGCGGGCATGATGGGCAGCCTGCTGCTGTTTGATGTCTCTGAGGAGCCCCACTACCTGGCTGAGCTCTCCGGTGCTGGACTGGTACGCATCAGCTATGCGTACCAGTTGTGGGTCTTCATGCACACCAGCAACGTCTGCAAGCAGCGACCTCTGTCTCCCACCCCTCCCACCACCCCTGCTGACATGTGCAGTGTGTGCAGTTGCACGCACAGATAACCCTGGTCCACCTTGGGGGGTGGTGGTGGTGGTGGTGTCCATGGCCCCAGGGTCACTGCGCTGGTGTTGTTCCTTATTCTGTCCATGTTGGCAGGGATGGTATTCGTGGTGACAGTCGTTGGAGGGGTGGGTGCAGGGGTGCAGCTGGTGGACCTGCTGGTGCTGCAGCTGGTGGTCCTGCTGGTGCAGCAAGTTGACTTGCACCGGATGTGCCAGGTTGTTCATCGTCCGAGGAGGACAGAGGCTGTACGACGCCAGTGAGCTCGGCATCCTCTTGAGCCTGGGACTGGGACTCCTCAGCGTCTGCTGCTGTGTCCCTATCATCACCTGTTTTTGGGAGACACAAACAATGTATTTCATGTTTCTGCAGGCATCAGTGGTTGACACACCTGACAGTTGTGACTGTGCCTCGGGGTGCGGGCCTGTACATTGTATTGTCCTAAGTCGTCACAGTCAGGGGTTGATATTGGTGTGGCACATTGTCCTGCATTATTTGGGCATTTCTATGTATTCTCTGGGGTGTGAACATGGTCTGCATTGATTGTGTTTGGTTGACAGCCAGACCTCCTTCCCACCCACCCACCCACCCACCCAGTCAGTTATCCCACCATGGAACGTGCTTGCATTGCAGGGAGTGTAAGTTGTCTCTCAGGATGTCAGTCAGTGGTGTCCTGCTGTTTGTTGGTGCACAGTTGGCAGCAGGGCCTTGTGCTCCCCACAGCAGTAGCCAGTGTCAGCCATCTTGTGAGTCCTTCTCCACTCCCTGTGATGTGAGCATGGTTCAGGGTGGTGTTGATGGGACAGTTGTGGGGGTGAGCAATGTCTGTGACTACGACTCCCATCATGCTATTGCCTCCACCCCCTTCCCAGCATGCCCATGCTTCCTTCCTTTTGACTCTGCTTCCCTGTGGGGTGGGCTGGCTGTGCTGACAGGATGGCTGGGAGTGTTGTCCTGGCAGTTGTTTGGCTAAGAGTCCCAAGAGTGTCCCTGTGCTTCACACAACATAACCCAGGGTGGTGGTGCTTTGTGGGATCTTGTGTTAGGATGGAGGGCATTGCATTCTACCAGGTGGGTACTGTGGAGTTTGTGTTGGGGGGGGGTGAGGGGAGGTGCTGGTGACTATAGTCAGTGCTGCAAGTCCCCCTTCCCACCCAGCCAGCCAGCCAGATATCCCACCATGGAACGTGCTTGCATTGCAGGGAGTGTAAGTTGTCTCTCAGGATGTCAGTCAGTGGTGTCCTGCTGTTTGTTGGTGCACAGTTGGCAGCAGGGCCTTGTGCTCCCCACAGCAGTAGCCAGTGTCAGCCATCTTGTGAGTCCTTCTCCACTCCCTGTGATGTGAGCATGGTTCAGGGTGGTGTTGATGGGACAGTTGTGGGGGTGAGCTATGTCTGTGACTACGACTCCCATCATGCTATTGCCTCCACCCCCTTCCCAGCATGCCCATGCTTCCTTCCTTTTGACTCTGCTTCCCTGTGGGGTGGGCTGGCTGTGCTGACAGGATGGCTGGGAGTGTTGTCCTGGCAGTTGTTTGGCTAAGAGTCCCAGGAGTGTCCCTGTGCTTCACACAACATAACCCAGGGTGGTGGTGCTTTGTGGGATCTTGTGTTAGGATGGAGGGCATTGCATTCTACCAGGTGGGTACTGTGGAGTTTGTGTTGGGGGGGTGAGGGGAGGTGCTGGTGACTATAGTCAGTGCTGCAAGTCCCCCTTCCCACCCAGCCAGCCAGCCAGATATCCCACCATGGAACGTGCTTGCATTGCAGGGAGTGGAAGTTGTCTCTCAGGATGTCAGTCAGTGGTGTCCTGCTGTTTGTTGGTGCACAGTTGGCAGCAGGGCCTTGTGCTCCCCACAGCAGTAGCCAGTGTCAGCCATCTTGTGAGTCCTTCTCCACTCCCTGTGATGTGAGCATGGTTCAGGGTGGTGTTGATGGGACAGTTGTGGGGGTGAGCTATGTCTGTGACTACGACTCCCATCATGCTATTGCCTCCACCCCCTTCCCAGCATGCCCATGCTTCCTTCCTTTTGACTCTGCTTCCCTGTGGGGTGGGCTGGCTGTGCTGACAGGATGGCTGGGAGTGTTGTCCTGGCAGTTGTTTGGCTAAGAGTCCCAGGAGTGTCCCTGTGCTTCACACAACATAACCCAGGGTGGTGGTGCTTTGTGGGATCTTGTGTTAGGATGGAGGGCATTGCATTCTACCAGGTGGGTACTGTGGAGTTTGTGTTGAGGGGGTGAGGGGAGGTGCTGGTGACTATAGTCAGTGCTGCAAGTCCCCCTTCCCACCCAGCCAGCCAGCCAGCCAGATATCCCACCATGGAACGTGCTTGCATTGCAGGGAGTGGAAGTTGTCTCTCAGGATGTCAGTCAGTGGTGTCCTGCTGTTTGTTGGTGCACAGTTGGCAGCAGGGCCTTGTGCTCCCCACAGCAGTAGCCAGTGTCAGCCATCTTGTGAGTCCTTCTCCACTCCCTGTGATGTGAGCATGGTTCAGGGTGGTGTTGATGGGACAGTTGTGGGGGTGAGCTATGTCTGTGACTACGACTCCCATCATGCTATTGCCTCCACCCCCCTTCCCAGCATGCCCATGCTTCCTTCCTTTTGACTCTGCTTCCCTGTGGGGTGGGCTGGCTGTGCTGACAGGATGGCTGGGAGTGTTGTCCTGGCAGTTGTTTGGCTAAGAGTCCCAAGAGTGTCCCTGTGCTTCACACAACATAACCCAGGGTGGTGGTGCTTTGTGGGATCTTGTGTTAGGATGGAGGGCATTGCATTCTACCAGGTGGGTACTGTGGAGTTTGTGTTGGGGGGGGTGAGGGGAGGTGCTGGTGACTATAGTCAGTGCTGCAAGTCCCCCTTCCCACCCAGCCAGCCAGCCAGATATCCCACCATGGAACGTGCTTGCATTGCAGGGAGTGGAAGTTGTCTCTCAGGATGTCAGTCAGTGGTGTCCTGCTGTTTGTTGGTGCACAGTTGGCAGCAGGGCCTTGTGCTCCCCACAGCAGTAGCCAGTGTCAGCCATCTTGTGAGTCCTTCTCCACTCCCTGTGATGTGAGCATGGTTCAGGGTGGTGTTGATGGGACAGTTGTGGGGGTGAGCTATGTCTGAGACTACGACTCCCATCATGCTATTGCCTCCACCCCCTTCCCAGCATGCCCATGCTTCCTTCCTTTTGACTCTGCTTCCCTGTGGGGTGGGCTGGCTGTGCTGACAGGATGGCTAGGAGTGTTGTCCTGGCAGTTGTTTGGCTAAGAGTCCCAGGAGTGTCCCTGTGCTTCACACAACATAACCCAGGGTGGTGGTGCTTTGTGGGATCTTGTGTTAGGATGGAGGGCATTGCATTCTACCAGGTGGGTACTGTGGAGTTTGTGTTGGGGGGTGAGGGGAGGTGCTGGTGACTATAGTCAGTGCTGCAAGTCCCCCTTCCCACCCAGCCAGCCAGCCAGATATCCCACCATGGAACGTGCTTGCATTGCAGGGAGTGTAAGTTGTCTCTCAGGATGTCAGTCAGTGGTGTCCTGCTGTTTGTTGGTGCACAGTTGGCAGCAGGGCCTTGTGCTCCCCACAGCAGTAGCCAGTGTCAGCCATCTTGTGAGTCCTTCTCCACTCCCTGTGATGTGAGCATGGTTCAGGGTGGTGTTGATGGGACAGTTGTGGGGGGGCAATATGTGTGACTGCGACTCCCATGATGCTATTGGCTACACTGACTTGGCCAGCATACACAGAATTCCTTCCTTTGAGTGGTCTTCACTGTGTGTTGGTGTTGTTGTGGTGGCTACATGTGTGGATGTGTGTGTTAGTTCTATTTGTGCCACTGCCTAGCTGTAGTTGTTGTTGTGTTTGTACATGTGTTGGCACAGTTGGATGTGACTTTTTTGATGGCATGTGTTGTGTTTATCTGACTGACATACACATTTTGGGATGATTCTGTTCTAGTTGCTGTGTAATTGCTATGAGTGCATGGTTTGACTCTCCCCTTGACAGTGATGTGTGTGTTTTGTGGCAGTTTATTGTGTACATTTGTTGTGTACTCACCAGGCTCTGGGATGTTCTCTAGTCCATATACGCTCACTGGCGGAAGGATGGCCCGCACCTTCTCCTCCCAGGGCCTGAGGTATATTGGCTTGGCAGGAGGGCCACTGCCGGTGTGTTGGCTGTTGATGTAGTCTATCTTCAGCAGGTCCCGTACCCTCCTGCGCACGTCATACCACCTGTTCTGGATGTCCGTCTTTGTGCGCCGACATGGTGATTGGGCGTTCACCCTGTTGATGATCCTCTCCCACATCTTGGTTTTCTGCGACATGGGGGTCTGTTGGACCAGAGTGCCAAACAGCTGTGGCTCCACCCTGAGGATCTCGTCTACCATGACTTCCAATTCACTATCTAGGAACTTGGGATTCTTCTTGGGGGGCATGGTGATGGGTGGTGATGGTGGGTGATGTGTGTGTTGGTGTGCAGGTGAGGGTGTGTGGGTGTGTGTTGTGCTGGGTGTATGTGAGGTAGGTATTTGTTGGTGTGCTGATGGTGTGTGGCTTGTGTGAGGGATGAGCTGTGGGTGTGTGGTTGCTTTCTCTTGGGTGCTGGCAGTGGAATGGCATTTGCAAAGGCTCATGGTAGTGATTTGTGTCCTTTATATAGGTGGAGTTGTGGGTGTGTCTTTGTTCTCTGTCCCCACCCCCCCCAGTATTTATTGGCTTGGTAATTGCTTGTTTGGCCTTTTTTTGGTTGGTTTTTCCTTTGTGCTGTTTGTGTATGTTGGAAACGTTCTTGTGACCGAGTCGGACCCTGCATTGGTCTCGTACGGTGTTTTCCGTTTCGTTCACGCTGTGTTTGTGCAGTTTTCTATGCTGCGTACGCGTCGGTCGCGGTGTATTGTGTTGCTTCGGCTCGGTTTTGTATGCGTGTCGGTCGTACGGCTTGTCCTCCGTCCGACTCGGTCGTGTTTTTCGCGCCTTGCATCGTACTTTGCGGTTTGGAGTTGGCGGGTACGATTCGGTCGGATTTGTTCCGGGTGCGTGTCGGTCGGTTGGATTCGCGTGTTTTTCCGGCCGGATTGCTATTTTCCGAGCGGCTCGGTCGGTCGGCTTGGTTTCCTAATGTGTCGGTCGGATTTATCGCGGCTTGCATCGTACTTGGCGTGTCGGGCGCCACTGGTACGTATCGGTCGGTAATTTTTCCGGCTCCGAGTCGGTCGGTGCTTTTTCCGGCCCGAATCGGAATCGACCCCTATGTGCTTTGTATGGAGGGCGCCGTTCCTCCCCGAAGTGTTGCACTGTCCTCTACCCGACATGAACAGATAATTGTTTACCTGGAATGCAGACGTTGCGTTGTTTGGTTTGGGTGGATGCACACTCTTGAGGCAGGTGGTTTGTAACTGAACTAAGCCAAGCACCCTTCCTTCTCATCTCATTCCCATCTGGGGCACTGAGACACTGCCTGAGCAGGACTGAGGGAAGGGAGGTTCTCGTGCTGCTCTGGCGACCCCCCATATGGGCATTCCCCCCTGATTATCATTTTGTTCTTTGGGATGACATACAGATCTACTTGTACTTGGGCTGCATTGTCATGGCCTTTCTGGGTTTTTGTTGGGTGGTCCATTTCCAGCACGATTGGGGTGCTGTTGTGGGAGGGGGTGGGATGGGGACGGTTGTTGTTTTTTAATGGTTCCAATGTAATGTATTGGCAGCTCGACATACTAGCACATCTTGTGGTACATATGTACGGACATTTCCATAAGACATCTCTAGGCATATCTCATCTCCGCAGTAATGCCCTTGACCACTGACACACTTCGCATAAATTTACTCACGTGGAATATCAGAGGCCTCGGAGACCCCCGCAAGTGTCGACAAACCCTCGCCTATCTCGACAGACATCAGATACACGTAGCGGTGCTCCAAGAGACGCACACAGATCCCCGCCGTTTGCCCCATTTTGGAGGCAGATGGGCGTCAGACAGAGTCTTCTCCTCATACTCATCATATTCGCGGGGTACATTGATTCTGGTTAAGAGACACACCTTTTGTTCCGGGCGGCTCCCTTAGCGACCCGTCTGGCAGACATTGCATGCTCTGGGGCACGCTGGGTGCACAACCGGTTACACTGGTTTGCTGCTATGGACCAAACACTGACGACCCGGACTATTTCACTTCATTATGGGGGAAAATTCTTAAAGTGGGATCTACTCATGTCATTTGGGGGGGGAAGATTTCAATACTGCATTGTGCCCGTCGCTCGATAGATCACATCCTCAACTTCATCATTACACCAAAACTCATGAGACTCTCTCACACCTGCTCCCTGAGCACGGACTCATTGACGCATGGCGCCATGTACACCCGGGGGGGAGGGAGGGCACATACTACACCACAGCCCGCGCCGCTTGGTCTCGCCTTGATTATTGGATCGTCTCTCGTGGGGTCGCACCGTGGATAATCTCAATAGACCATATGGCCAGAACTCTCTCAGACCACGATCCCGTACGCATGCAAATAGCACCCCCCAATTCAATCGCCACTCCATTATGCTGGAGGCTAGTGCCGGAAGCGCTACTAGATACCGTCTTTCATACTGAGCTGGGGGAGGAGATCGCAAGTTTCTTTAGTCGAAACAAGGGCTCGGTCGCACATATGAGCACGCTATGGGAAGCTTTTAAAGTTACAGTGAGGGGGTTCTGTATGGCAAAAAGTTTTGGGGTCCTCCGAGACATCAGGCGCAGCTTGCGTCGGCTTGAAGGTGAGCTTAAGCAATTGGAAGCAGATATGTGGCACGAAGCTTCGGGCACTCAGAGGGCCGCACTACGTGAAAAACTACTGAATACACCGCCACGCCCGAGCGGGTGGTTCGCTTCCGTGGTAAATATTTCATGGCTCGTAGATATGGTGAAGGGGAGAGGCCTGGCAGAGCACTTGCGATGGATATCCATCAACCCCGCTTCTCTAACTATATTATTGACATACTAGATGCTTTGGGAGAGCGTCACAGAGATAGTCAGGGTATCCTACACACATTTAGATCCTTCTACAGAGATCTCTACAGTACCCGAAGAGCTGAGCCCCCCGATTTCTCTCCCTTTCTTAAAGATATCGCCCTAGGATGGCTGGGGGATCACCAGCGGGAATTCCTAGCTGCGCCCTTCGAGGACAGCGAGTTTCGCGAGGCAATTATGCAAATCAAATCGGGGAAAGCCCCGGGCTCTGATGGCCTTCCTGTCGACTTCTACAAGTCCTATATAGATCAGTTGATCCCGGTGCTGCGGGAGGTATATCTGGAAGCTCAGGAGTCTCAAACTCTTCCAGAATCTATGAGAGAGGCGCTTATCATCTCTCTCCTGAAGCCGGGTAAACCAGCGGATCAGTGTGATTCGTACAGGCCTCTCTCCCTCATTAATACTGATACAAAGATCCTTGCAAAGCTTCTGGCGAACTGTCTCAGCCTTTTAATGGAGAAATTAGTGCTGCCTGATCAGGCAGGTTTTATTCCCGGGAGGGCGACCTCCCATAACCTCCGTACACTATTCTCCATTTTGCACAACGGCGACCCCCAATTGGCGCTCGTGGCAGTCTTTTTGGACACCACGAAAGCCTTTGACTCTGTGGAGTGGGATTATCTTTTTACCATTCTTCAATGTATGGGTCTCCCGGTCGGGTTTCTATCATGGATACGCCTCCTTTATGCCTCCCCGACAGCGCGTGTGAGGGTTAATGGACACACATCATCTCCTATCCCGCTCACTCAGGGCACCCGCCAAGGCTGCCCTCTCTCCCCTCTTCTATTCGCCCTTGCAATAGAACCCCTGGTGGCGAAGCTCAGA
The DNA here is from genome assembly GCA_963921515.1 of Calotriton arnoldi. Lineage (NCBI taxonomy): Eukaryota > Metazoa > Chordata > Amphibia > Caudata > Salamandridae > Calotriton > Calotriton arnoldi. Next base: position 276,346 of record CAWUFW010016991.1, read on the forward strand.
CAACACCATCAAAAAAAGGCCCTTCGGTGCTTCCTTCGTCCCATATTGATCTCTCTTTATGCGGACGATGTCACTTTATATGTGAAGGACCTGATCCAGAACCTCAATCAGCTCCTTTGAGAGTTCATGCGATTTGGCGGACTCTCGGGCACACACATCAATTGGGCAAAATGTCAACTCTTCCCGCTTACTCAAGCAGCAACGCCGTTCCTCACGGACTTTCCCATTGAGTGGTGTGCGGACGAAGTAAAATACTTGGGGGTGCATGTCACTAATGATCGCAAGGAGTTTCTGCGTCTTAATTATGGTTGCACGCTAGAACACATAACGAGCAGTATCAATCGGTGGATAGCCCTCCCCCTCACCATTGCGGGGTGCATTTCACTTATAAAAATGGTGGTCCTCCCTAAGCTCTTATATCTGTTCTTGAACATACCACTTTATCCCAGCAGACACTTCTTCTCTATGCTCCAATCGGAGCTAATAAGACTGGTTTGGGGCAGTAAGCAACCCTGATTGCAGTGGGACACTCTCACTCGCCCCTACTCCCAGGGAGGTTTTGATGTACCTAACTTTGAATTGTACTATCTGTGCGCCCAAGCACACTTTGCCCACTACTGGTTCCACCCCCCCAGATATACGCCCCAAGTCGCCACGGAGCACTGGCTGGCTATTCCCATCCCGCTAGACTGGGTCATACTGGCTGCTCCCGAGCCACGTCCGGCGGATCCAACCTCAATGGATTGTACAGTTAGAGCATGGCAACGCCTTACTCGCATACTTCAAGCACCCGTGCTCTACTCTCCGCTGCTTCCACTTACGTATCACTCGAAGCTGCCGGTCCTTCAGGAGGGAGTCTTTACTAGGACCAAAACTAAGTTCAAAATCACTTGTTGGGGAGACCTCTATTTAAATGGCAAATTTCATGCCATGTCGCAATTATATCAAGGAGCTCCGCCGTCCCCTATGGACGTTTTCCTGTATGTACACCTGAGACAAGGAATCAAGGAATATTTACCATCGTACCCCTTGGAGCCTCCGACAGTGGCCCCATTGCATCACATGTTGCAAACCACTAATGCTTCACATTTGGTATCTACTCTGTACCATAGCCTCTACACAGAAATAGTATACCCCCCCTGCGCTGCACGCGCCAAATGGAGCGACGAGCTTGGACACGATCTTACTGATCAGCAATGGGAATATTGCTGTAAATAGACTGAGCTTGTCTCCTCCAGCAGTAGACTGCGCATCACTCACTACAAATTCTTACATCGTCTCTATTACACCCCGGTCCGGTTACACCGTTACGGTCTCCGTGACACTACCCGATGTGACAGGTGTAGGGCAGAGAGAGCAGACTTTCTCCATCTCGCGTGGGAATGTAGCGCAGTGCATGTATACTGGCAGCAAGTTTTCGCGGCACTGGAGCTCATGACAGTCCAGGAACTTCCACGTTCCCCGCTACTGGTGCTTCTTGGATATGCTGAGGCAATACCAGCGGCACAGCGCAAATTTGTGATATTTAGTACACTGCTTGCCAGACGGAGGGTGGCTTGTAGGTGGGGTAGGGGCCGAGCACCAAAATTCAAGGAATGGCTTGGCGATATGATCCTTTGGCAAGAACAAGTACATACCTACTCCGAACTCCTCCCCCTCTCGTACCGGCCTCGGGACATCTGGTATCCTCTCAAAATGTACCTCCTAGAACATCCAATAGCACCTAATGAGAACCCATGATCGCACCCTTCCTAATGTACCTGCGCACTACTTGACTGTGAAACATGGACCCTGGGTATAGCTGTGTTGTATCAATAGCTGCTGGTTTCAATATTCATTATGCATCCATGTGGGAATTATGGGGGTTGGTTGGGTGGGACTTACTATTGATGTCTTTGCTGCGTTTATTTGCACCTACTGCTACCACCACATGATGAATCATTCTTATTGCTGTGTATGGGCATTCTATAATATCTATAATATACTGGAACCTTTTGTTTGTACTGTTGTATAAATGACAAATGCAATAAAAGAAAAATTAAAAAGTAATATCGTTTTCAAAAATATCGTTAATATCGTTTTCAATGATATAGTTGCAAAAAAGATTGTTTTTTAATTATCTTTATGTGTATTAAATAATGTTTTAATTGTATATGTTAAATGTTTGTATAATTGTTAGTATTGTTTTTAAATATAGTTTGTAATTCTAAGTTATTTATCATTTTAATGTAATTGTTAATAGTAATGTATAGTGTCGTAGTGGGTTGTGAGGTTTGCAAGAGTACAAAGTGGGAAGTTAATTAAATATAATTAATTAAAAATTACTTATTAATCAATATTAACTATTTAGTAGATAATTAATTATGTAAATTGTTCAATTATTTTTTTTAAGTTATATTTTAGGTGCGGGTTGTTGGTTGTGTAGGGGTATAGGGTGGGAAGTTAATTAGGAAAGAATTAATGAATTATTAATTTATTATCAATTATGAATTGATAATTAATTATGTAAATGGTGTAATTATAATTTCTTTTAAGTTAAATTTTTGGCGTTGGTTGTTGGGTTTGTAAGGGTATAGGGTAGGAAGTTAATTAAGTAAATATTAAATATTGATTAATTATTACTTTTAATTAAAATATGTAATTAATTTATAATTATTTAAATTTTTTAATAAAGATATATTTTGTTATGTTATAGATTAGGTGTGTGTTGTGTTTATAGGAGGACAGGGTAGGAAGTTATTCAGGCATAATTTATTAACAATTAATTATTCATTTATTAGGTTATTTATTATGCTAATTGTGTTATAATTGTTCAATATATTTTTAATGTGGGCTGCTAGGTATGTGGGAGTATAGTGTGGGAATTTAACTAAATAATCAATTAATAGCATGTTCTATTGATATTAATTATTTAAAAATGTAATAATTATGTGAAATGTTTACTTCTTTTGTAAATGTGTGTGTGTGTGTGTGTATATATATATATATATATATATATATATATATTCACTGAAAAAACCATAGGTTTTAGGGACAGTTATAGTTACTTGGACATTGCACTCGTACAAAACCCGTGAAATTCCCCGTTATAGTTAGTTCAGCTAACTATAACTCGCGCTCCGCAATGCACTGCTGATGACGTCACATATTACATCACTCATGACATGGTCAGTGACATCACTGATGACATCACTGATGACATCTCAAATGTCATTTGAGATGTCATCAGTGATGTCATCAGTGATGTCACTGACCATGTCATGAATGATGTAATATGTGACGTCATCAGCAGTGCATTGCGGGGCGCAGTTATAGTTAGCTGAACTAACTATAACGGGGAATTTCACGGGTTTTGTACGAGTGCAATGTCCAAGTAACTATAACTGTCCCTAAAACCTATGGTTTTTTCAGTGAATTTCAAAGGTTTTTTAAATGCTAATTTCTAACTATAACGTGTGTGAAACCTATGGTTTTTTCAGTGAATTTCAAAGGTTTTTTCAATGACAATTGTTTAATGTATTAATTATTGAATTTATTTTTTTGATATTAATTTACTACATTTTTTTAAACTATTTAATTTCAAATTTTTTATTTAAAAAAAAAAATTAATAATTTTCTATAAATTGAAAAAAAAATGTTTTAAAAAATGTTGATATTCTTTTTCATTTTTTTATTTTTTATATTTTTTTAAATATTATATTTACTTTTTTTTTTTTTTTAATTAAATTTTTTGAAGACGCGCACCCAAAGCGCACCTTCCTCGACTACCACGCGGAACCTAACCTCCATTTTAGGATTCTTGAGTGGATCCGCGTACGGTGTGCATTGGGTACGCATTTTACTGCGCGTTTGCAACGCGATCCGTACGCGACTTCAAGCGCATACGCACATAATACGTTTACGCTACGTGACGCTTGCACATTTCCGCGTGACGTCATATATATCTTCTACGCGGTAGGTGCGCGAATCCCGCGAAATGTTTTATTTTCTTTAAACATATATATATGTATTTAACCTAAATATTAACACAAGAGATTATCTGAGATAATTATATAAATAGTATTTTGGGGGTTTTTAATAAACATTACTTTGAAATCCGTTTTCGCGAAGTCGCGCTGGGTGCGTGCTGCGTGCGTGCACTGTTCGCGGATCCCATGTGACCATAAAAAAAGAGATTTGATTGGTTCATAACACTTCCTATTCTAAGTATTGAAGGACCCCACCCATTTTAATCACTCTTGTTAGATCTTCCTTGGGACAACATCTTCAGTTACAAGACTTCCATACTTTTGTGTTGGACACCTGTACTGCTGATTTTACAATGGCTTCTGGACAGCAACCTGCCTCCAACTCTGATCATTCATCAGATGATGATTTTGTTGCAGAGCCACCACGACCAGAAAAATACACCTCTGTGGTGTGGAAATTTTTCACCATACCTGAGGGGCAAAAAAAGTCAATGCAGTTAAGGTGACCTGCAAAATATGCAGCAGAGTATTATCGAGAGGAGACCCCACAAAAAAGTATTCATGTGGAACAGGAAGTATGCTTAAGCATCTCAAGACACTGCATCCAGTGAACCTAGCAAGAGAGGAGTGCCGAAGACTGCGTGTTAATCCAACTGCAGCAGTGGCCAGTACATCTACGGCAGCCTCTTCACCTGGCCATCCTGATATCCGTCCTGAATTTGGCCAGTTAAAAATTGTTTGCATCAAATGTAACAAACTTTTATGCTATGGGGAGCAGTCTATTGACTTAATCTGCATAGCACAAAGAAACCACCGATGCTGATTTTTTTGGGTTTTGTTTTTCTAAAATGACAGTTTTTTTCATCTTGTTGGCTTTTTTTCATGGTTTAGTTGGTCCCGTTGACTTTTTGTTCCTGTTAAAAAATAAATAAAAAAATAAAAAATTGTTCAAAAAAAAAAAAAATATATAAAACAACAAAACAAAAAAAAAAAGTTCTTTTCAGAACTACCTACTCTGGTTAAAAAAAGAGCTAAATTTTTATCCTAGTGTGTGAAAGTTTAGAAGAATGTATCTGTAGTGCATAATTGACTGAAAGAATGCATTTGTGGTGTATGGTGAATGTATAAGTGCAGAACTATAAGGAAATGCTGCAGCATGACACTGTAAGCTCTTTAGCTGCAATGTACTGCAGTACTTCCAAAGCACAGGCATGCAACATATGTACATAAATATGTTGCAAGTTTCTGCTTCCTTCTGCACTGTGGCTTAAACTGCAGCCATGTGATGACACAGGCACCCTTGCACCACGGTGCAAGGATAGCTGTGTCGTGTAGAGTTTTTTTGTGCAGGAAGACACAAATTCCTGCACAAAAATCAATAAATGAAGGCATTTCTCTCCTTCTATGTATGCTGTGCATTGTAGCATATATTGAAAGTGAGTAAATGAAGAGAAATGAAACCAATTCTCCAAGTTGTGCCTTCCTTCATCAATTGAAGAATGGTGCAGCATTCACACACATGTCCACATTTGGGTGTTTTGAAGACTTATTAATACTTTTTAGCTTCTTGCAGATCTGCTCCCATAATATATAAAAAATTAACATACTTATACTAAGGTTAATGGCTAGGCCAATACTTAACTATATGAGTAATAAGTAGAGTAATTTCAGTAGTGTAAAGACAGATCAAGGTAAATTTATAAGTATTTATGTTTTTTTAAAGTGATAGGACATATTTATAGAGTTGTAAAGGGAAGGGATGGGGCCTCATGTAACATGTGCAAACACATTCTGTGACATGTTTTAAGTTAAAGAACCTGGGGGCATATTAGCAAGACCCACGTTAAAATTATCGCCGTTTTAGCGGCCGGAAACTGCCGCTATAACGGTGATAATGGGCTTGCTAATATGCGTATTGGAATTCCAATAGAAGCCCAGGTTAAATGTCCTACACATCTAACCTGGGCTTCGATTGGAATTCTATAACGCATATTAGCAAGCCCATTATCGCCGTTTTAGCGGCAGTTTCCTGCCGCTAAAACGGTGATAATTTTAACGTGGGTCTTGCTAATATGCCCCTAGTCTCTTTAAATCCTGAAGCTTCCAAAACCCTAGTAGCCACTACGTCTCTCTATTGAACACCATATACCTATTTTGCAGATATGTGTTCTAAAACTATATCCCATTTTATATGTCTCTAAAATACAACTCTCTGGCAGTTACTGCACATATCTGGTGGGTTTGTTGGCCCCCAGTGACACTCAGTATTCATGTTAACTTTATCGTGTAACTTAAAACACGCACAGAGCGTCTTTCTACACATATCTACTACATCCATCTCTCCTTTTTTCACCTCTGTGCAAACACAGGCTATTGTGCATTTTAATACTTAGTTAAACTTACCTTCACAGTAATACAAATAAAAAATGGTACACATTATTTTTCAATTGTTTTTTATAAAATAAATTTCTAAAAATTTGTTATTTTAGAATTAGGATCTGTGAAAGAGAAGAAAAAATACAGTTATAATATATAATATTATATTTTTTACAATACAGCATAATTTTATCATTTTACAAATTATTTTGTTTGTCTTTTTTACTGTCATCAGAATAAATTGAAATTCACTAGAAACAGTGGGGCAGATTTACAAGCCCCCTGCGCCACCAGTACGTCACTTTTCGTGACGTACTGGTGGCGCAGGGGGCTCCTCGATATTTACAAGGAGAGGAAAAGCCACCATGCGTGACTTTTCCTCTCCTTGTAAATACCGTCCCTTCACACGCAGCACTTTGCGGTGAAGGGGCGTTCCATGGGTGTTGCTGTGGGTGTTCCCACGCAACACCCATGGAACAAGACACATCTCCAGATTTACGAGAAATCGTAAATCTGGAGATGCGTCTGAAAGCTACGCCACCCTAGAGGTGGCGTAGCGAGGCGCACCGAGGAGAAATGTTTTCATTTCTCCTCGTTTTCCTCTTTCAATGCGTGCTGCATTCTGCAGCACGCATTGAAAGAGGAAAAGCCTGTACTGATTGTTTTTGTGCAGAAAGGTGCCCCTTCCTGCACAAAAACAATCTCCCCATGGCGCAGGCATCCTTGCACCATGGTGCAAGGGTGCCTGCGCCGGCGCTTGTCAGCTGTTTGTGCGCCAGCGCAGGGAGAACACAGGAATGCGACATATTCTTGTAAATATGTCGCATTCCTGTGCTCTGAAAGTGCCGCAGCGTGGCGCAGCCAAAGGGCTTGCAGCGCCACGCTGCGGCACTTTCTTGTAGATCTGCCCC